>OY757222.1:8002500-8075000 GCA_963583965.1 Nomada ferruginata
TTTGCCCTTTTGCTCTACGCGAGGTTTCTGTCCTCGCTGAGCTGGCCTTAGGACATCTGCGTTATTCTTTGACAGATGTACCAGTCATCCGATCCGTGTCCTCGGATCGGATCACGCGGGAGTATTGTCGACGATCGGCGCGAAGCCTTCAGGCCACTCTTACACGCTTGGCTCTAGAACACCGTGACAACCGGGTCGAAACCTCGGCGCACGCGCTCTGCCCAACCGAGTAAGTAAAGAAACGATGAAAGTAGTGGTATTTCACCAGCGATGTTGCCATCTCCCACTTATGCTACAGCTCTCATGTCTCCTTACAATGCCAGACTAGAGTCAAGCTCAACAGGGTCTTCTATCCCAGCTAATTTTTCCAAGCCCGTTCCCTTGGCAGTGGTTTCGCTAGAAAGTAGATAGGGACAGAGGGAATCTCGTTAATACATTCATGCGCGTCACTAATTAGATGATGAGGCATTTGGCTATATTACATTATTATATTTTAGATATACAGGGTGGCCCGGAACTCGCGCAGTATTTTTAAAAAAGGGGTAGCTGAGGTGATTCTGAACAACTTTTTCCTTGACCAAAATATTGTTTGAGGCTTCGTTTTTTAGTTATTAACGAAAAACACTATCCAATGCGAGCGCCCGTATAGCCCGAGCTCAGTCACAATTGCGCGCGGCCGAGATCGGGTGCATCGAGGGGCAACGTACGGCAAATATTACAATCGTCTTACATTAAGAATAGTGTATAATTTTTCGTTATTCATCAATAACAATTTAATTAACAAGTCGTTTAATAACTGTTCCATACTTTTATTCGTTTTCCGAAACGAATAAAGTGTTTTATTAATTATGAAAAAAGTGTTTGGATGATTAATGTTAGAAAAGGGTAGTTAAATAAACTTATCCATTCGATCGCGAATTTACCTGCTTCGACGGTGTCTTGCCATATGGTCATTGTACCGATCCTGACCTATCCTAATTTAAATTTAATTTAAATGCCACGTCCCGGCAATCGATACAGATCTGATTCGCACTTGTTTCCACACGCACATGACACACACATTAACTTTCGTAATGTTCGTAAGTGCGTGTCCTGTGCGTGTGGAAACAAGTGCGAATCAGATCGTATCGATCGCCGGGACGTGGCATTTAAATTAAATTTAAATTAGGATAGGTCAGGATCGGTACAATGACCGTATGGCAAGACACCGTCGAAGCAGGTAAATTCGCGGTCGAATGGATAAGTTTATTTAACTACCCTTTTCTAACATTAATCATCCAAACACTTTTTTCATAATTAATAAAACACTTTATTCGTTTCGGAAAACGAATAAAAGTATGGAACAGTTATTAAACGACTTGTTAATTAAATTGTTATTGATGAATAACGAAAAATTATACACTATTCTTAATGTAAGACGATTGTAATATTTGCCGTACGTTGCCCCTCGATGCACCCGATCTCGGCCGCGCGCAATTGTGACTGAGCTCGGGCTATACGGGCGCTCGCATTGGCCAGTGGTTTTCGTTAATAACTAAAAAACGAAGCTTCAAACAATATTTTGATGAAGGAAAAAGTTGTTCAGAATCACCTCAGCTACCCCTTTTTTAAAAATATTGAGCGAGTTCCGGGCCACCCTGTATAATGTTAGTCCAGTGTATTTGAGATCTAATACTAGAAGGCTCCCTGGTAGGCTATTAGACGAATAGATTTATGTAAGATCAATATTAATTATTAGATACCAGCTAAAATAGAATTCATACTCATAAATGTGCCTGTGTGTAAATATCAATGTATAATATAAATGTAGTAACAATAATATAGGCATTTTGTTTAGTTATAAAATTTTAAAATAGGTGTATAAGTTAGTTATAAATACTAAAATTTTATATATGTCTTTAGTTATAAAGCGTTTAGCTACTCCGTGTAGAGCCCGCACAGTAGCTTGTTTCTGTGGATAAGGCGTAGAAAACAGAAGGGGATAGTAGCAGACTTTTATACAGGCAACGATAACTGCGCACACACCACTTGCACACACACCACCCTTGCATACGCGCCACATATTCGATCTCGCAGGCGCGCGATAATGCCCACTACATCCTCCTCTTCTTTCTAGAGCGCCACACGTGTGCCATAAAGTATTTTTGTATAGATGAACCGTACCGCAGGACATTGCATGCAATTATCCTTTGAAGGAAATTGAGGAGTTTGTACGTGCGCCAAATTATATCGTTCGAGGGAGGCCAGCATCCCCTTGCTCCCACGACGAAAGGAAGTACTTGTGGACGATGCTGTAGATGATATTTTAACTTTACATTATCTAAAATTTCTGGTATGTTGTATTTATCGCGTTTGATATTGGCGGCATTTAAAAGGCTATTTTTGTGCTCCCAGACGACAGTAGTTTCAATAATAGTGCCTATTTTGCTCTTATTATCTATGACTAATAGATCAGGAATATATCTATTATCCCTAGTGTGGACTCTAGTGGCCTCCTGTACGCTCAGACCTGTCTTCCTCAGATGGCTCGCAAGGTCCTGGGTAACCCTGTCGTGGCGTTGGATACGTTGGTAGTGGGTCACTCGGCACCACTGCGGGATATGTGACAGAGTCTCTCTCCTACCGACACAAGTTGGATATCTACATTGTGCCGATTGCGCGTTGATGTAAGGAGCGCCGCCTGTGGGGAGGAGACCGATGCGTAACTGTATCGCGCGTATATAGTCCCTGCTGGTCCAGAAGGGAGGAGGGTCCAGGATCCAACTTCTGGCCGCTCTGGAACTATATTGAAGACCATTTCCCAGAGCCGATTGGTGGAGGGAGGTTGTCCAATGACGAGAGACAGTTGAGCGTGTTGCGGGAAGATTTTGGCATATGACGTCTAGCTTCCGCATTAAGCGTTGGTAACTATGCTCGCTAGACGGATGTTGATTTCCCTTTGTGGCAGACCCGTTGGTAGTTGTAGTTCTAGTCGGGCGAATTGTTTGTCCTCCGCAATGGTCCATTTAGCACTGCTGGAGGGAGCTCTTTTTTCTATTAAGGCAATATCACTAACGTTGTAAGACGCAGAGTGAGTGCGCTTAATATGTAGTCTAAGACCGGCGTATGTTTTGTAGCTGACGGAACAAATCTCGCAGGGGTATGTACCATCAGAACTAGGAGGGGTCTATTACATCGCCGAATGTGTTGCTTCCTTTGCGCTAGGGTCCTCGACAATAAATATATATGGCAGGATGGGTAGACGGAGTAATCCGATTCGACGTTTAAAACCATATTTGCATCTAAATCTAAATCTACATCTAAATCCGGTACTAAATCTAAGCCCAATCGTGAATCGACGGAATATCCATGTGACATCGCCGATAGTTCAAAATCAGCGCTCAATGAGTACGGTTCGTTTGCTCATTGTCCATCGTGTTGATAAACTGTATTAATAGTACACGTTTAACCGCAGGGTGATTAGGCATAGTGAAATAAGTAATTCCACCTCACCTCACAACAAAGTGCACTAACTAACAAATAATCCAGGTGTGTGCTAGGTGTAACTGGCCGCTTGGCCAGTATGGCCAATACGAACCAATACACCACTACGCGAAATGATCGTAACTCGATAACCGAGTCGCCACAAAGTAGTGCCACAATACAGACACAACAGCATATACATTCACACATACATTCGCGACTAGCACGACATAACGATAAACACGGGGATCAGTCCCTCGCGAACACACCTGTCCTGGCAACACAGGAACACATCTCACAACAAACAATGCTACCAGCTGATATCCCAACTCAGCCAAATAATACTCACAAAACTCACGACGTACAAAATTACAAATGGTCAGTTGTACCGAACCGAAAAAGACGTCCGTGGACTGATTTACAAAACGTAATCACTCTAAAAAGACAAGCTAGTAACACGGACTACTGGTTGAACAACCCTACTAGCAGTAATAAATTTGCCACACTTACCGATACCAGCATGACCGAAAGCGACATCATAGATATAGATGTTGATGAAAACAAATCAACAGAGAAAAGCATAAACGCACCGAAATCACCGCCAATCTTTGTTTGTGGAGTGGAATATATAAGTCCACTAAAGGTACTGCTGGACCAAATAGCGAAAGAACAATACACGCTCAAAGTATTGAGCAACAAACAAATAAAAATACAACCAGAGAATAATGACAAATATTTGATAATCACTGCTGAATTGGAGAAAAGAGGAACTCAGTTCTATACGTACCAGCACAAACAACTAAAAAACTTCAAAGTAGTAATCAGAGGACTTCATCCAACAACAGATATAAATGAAATAAAGGTAGAGGTGGAACAATAGGGACACAAAGTACTGCATATAGCAAATATGATAAGCAACCAAAAGAAAACCCCAATTCCTCTATTTTTTGTAGAAATAAAACAACAGGAAAATAACGCCGATATATACGGCATTAAGAGGCTGCTGCACACGGTTGTAAACATAGAACAACCACATAAAAAGAGAGACATCCCACAATGTATGCGGTGTCAATCGTACGGCCATACAAAGAACTATTGCAATCGGTCTCCACAATGTGTCAAATGTGCAGGTAAACACCTTACATCTAACTGCCATTGGAAAAGCAGGAATCAAGAGGTAAAATGCTGTAACTGCTCAGGTAACCATCCTGCGAGTTACAAGGGTTGCATTATGCGCAAGAAATTAATAGAAAAAGTATTTCCGAAACTTAGAGAACGGGGTACGCTTCATGTCTCAAGCATCCCTCCACGAGCAGCACCTAACAATAAGACAAACTACGTAAACAAAAATAAAACATATGCAGCAGCAACCAATACAGCATCGAATACAAGTAACTCCTTCTACCAATCCCCACTGAACAGTGACCATAAAATCCAAGAGCAACATTCCATAAGCAATTTAGAAAATATGATGCTGCAGTTAATGTCAAGTATAAGCACAGTTATTAATTTACTAAACACGATGATCTCCAAAATGAAATAATGGCCAATAAATCGTATAAAATTGGAATCTGGAATGCCAATGGACTGGTAAGTAAAAGCCAGGAACTACACTCATTTCTACTTAACAACAAAATAGATATCATGCTAATATCTGAAGCTCATTTTACGGCAAAAAGCTACCTAAAACTCCCAAGGTCTATAATTTATATTACGCAACATCCAGATGGTTCTGCTCACGGAGGAAGAGCTATAATAATCAAAGACACAATTAGACATTATGAGATCAGCAAATACTGCAAACACCATATACAAGCAACTAATGTAGTGGTGGAGGATTGGCATGGTACCCTTACACTGTCGGCAATCTACAGTCCGCCTAAACATAAGATAACGAGAGAACAGTACACTGGATTCCTTAAAACTCTAGGTCTGAGATTTATTGCTGGTGGAGACTACAATGCGAAGCACCCGTGTTGGGGCTCTCGGTCACCAAATCCCACGCCCAAAGGTCGACAGCTACACTTGGCAATGCAGGAAATAAACGCGTACCCACTGTCAACAGGGGAACCCACATATTGGCCCACGGATCAAAGGAAAAAACCTGATTTAATCGATTTTTGTATCATCAAAGGTATAGCCAAAGAATGCCTTCAAATTAAGCCCAGTTTTGATCTCTCCTCCGATCACTCACCACTTATTGTTACGGTGGATTCAAAAATAATAACAAAAGCAAAACCTCCTACCCTCTCTAATAGTAGAACAAACTGGGAAAAATTTAAAGTAATTCTCGATGAAACAGTCTCATGCAATGTACCTCTAAAAACGCCAGAAGATCTAGAGCTTGCCATAGAAAAATTTACGAGCAATATTCAAGAAGCTGCATGGACAGCAACACCTGTGTCTAACAACATCGAAAAAATGATTGAATGTTCAAACGTAGTAAAGATAATAATACTAGAAAAACGTAAAATTAGGAAACAGTGGCAGCTATCCAGGAACCCAGTGGACAAGTGGAAACTAAATACGGCCATTCGAGAGCTAAAAATGATACTTATGAAAGAAAAAAAGCAAGCTATAGAGGACTTTACAGAAAAACTGACGCCAACAGTAGACTCTAATTATTCGCTATGGAAAGTAACAAAAAAAATTAAAGCTGTACAAATCCACACCCCACCAATAAAAATTAATAACAACACCTGGGCCCGTACTGATCAAGAAAAAGCTGAAGTATTTGCTAATTATTTAGCTAACGTCTTTCAACCATTTCCAAAGGAAATTGCAGACGAAGAGGAACGGGAAATTTATGACTACCTGAAAGATAATGCTCAAACAGAATCAACGCACAAACCATTTAAACTCTCGGAAGTTATAGAAATGATTAAAAACATCAATTGCAAAAAAGCACCTGGATTTGATTTAATAAGTGGGAAAATACTTAAAAAACTGCCAAAAAAAAGCATCAGACAATTAACAATTTTATTTAATGCAACTTTACGCTTAAACTATTTTCCAACCCAATGGAAACTAGCACAAATAATATTAATTCCTAAACCTGGGAAGAATCCCGAAATAGTGAACTCATATAGGCCTATAAGCCTCCTCCCCATTATGTCTAAAGTACTTGAAAGGCTTATTAGCAACCGTACAAAAACAGTCATAAGAGAAAACAATTGTATACCAGAACACCAATTTGGCTTTAGATCTAAGCATGGAACTTCGCAGCAAGTACATCGTATAGTAAGAGAAATTAACCAAGCGCAGGGAAAAAAGTACTGCTCCTCAGCCTTCATAGATATGACACAGGCATTTGACAAAGTCTGGCACCAAGGCCTGTTATATAAAATTAAAAAGCCTCTGCCCTTTAATCTGTACAGGTTGTTGAAATCCTATCTTGAAAATAGATTCTTTTCGGTGAAATATAAGGAAGTATATACAGACATATTACCTATCAGTTCTGGTGTACCGCAAGAGAGCGTCCTGGGCCCCATACTCTTTATGCTTTACACCGCGGACAAGCCGACCACACAAGATACCCTTACAGCTACCTTTGCGGACGACACAGCTATTGTAGCCACACACATAGATTCTCAAAAAGCATCTGAACTTTTACAAAATAGCTTAAATAAAGTACAGGAATGGCTGCAAAAATGGCGAATTGAAGCTAATGCAGAAAAATCAACGCATGTAACCTTCACTCTTAGAAAAGGCACATGTCCTCCTGTGACATTAGACAGAGAAGTCATACCTGCAGCAGACTCTGTTAAATACCTCGGAATGCATTTGGACCGTAAACTCAACTGGCGAAAACACATTTGGCAAAAAAGGAAACAATTAAGTATGCAACTACGAAAGATATATTGGCTGTTAGCACCCAAATCCAAATTATCAATAAAATATAAAGTCACATTGTATAAAAGCATACTGAAACCAATATGGACATACGGGTTGGAACTATGGGGTACTGCATCCACCTCCAATATTGAAATATTAGAAAGATTCCAGTCTAAAATACTTCGAATTATTACAAATGCATCATGGTTCATCACTCATGATGCGCTACGAAAAGAACTTGAAATTCCTTCGGTTAAACACGAAGTTTCCAAATTTGCAAGGAACTACACCAAAAGGTTACTTCAGCATCCTAACAGGCTTGCCAAGCGACTACTCGAAGAGGCAACAGATCCACGAAGGCTCAAACGATTTAAACCATCAGATATCGGGAACCGATTCCACTGACCCGCAAAACAATAAATTATATCATAACACAGAAGGTATGATCCGTTGAGATCATCTACTTATGTTCACATGTAGTCACAATTAAGGAATTTGTTTATTGTTATTAATAACAGATTGCAAATAGACGAGGAGATTATATAAAAAAAAACATCGCCGAGTCGTCAACAGAAGTGCAGTCGGGGTTCCGAGGCTTCTTTTTATTCGTCGTAGCAATGTGGAGTGGAGCTTAGCTCCGAGATTCCCTGGGCTGCTAACCCAAGGGGTCCCTGACTTACTGTCATAGGCTTGCGCCCGTTTCGGCCGTCTCCGTTACTCAGGACGAGGCACAGACTGGTCCCTCCTGCGAGCGCCCATAGCGCTATAATAAGCGATCATAAGAGAGTCATAGTTACCCCCGCCGTTTACCCGCGCTTTCTTGAATTTCTTCACGTTGACATTCAGAGCACTGGGCAGGAATCACATTGCGTCAACACCCGCGGGGGCCATCGCAATGATTTGTTTTAATTAGACAGTTGGATTCCACTAGTCCGTGCCAGTTCCGAACTGAGCGTTGAATGGCGGCCGAAGAGAACGACCACGAAGGAAGATCCGCCACGGAAGCCTCGGAGCAAGGAAGATCCGCGGGAGGCCAAGGCACGGGACCGAGCTCGGATCCCGGTTTCGCAATAATGCGTCCGTTCACCTCGCACAGGCCGGGCACGTCGGCCAAAGCCACTTCCCGACCAAGCCCGACACGCCCCGCTCCTCAGAGCCAATCCTTATTCCGAAGTTACGGACCAATTTGCCGACTTCCCTTACCTACATTGATCTATCGACTAGAGGCTCTTTACCTTGGAGACCTGCTGCGGATATGGGTACGAACCGGCGCGACACCTTCACGTGGCCCTCTCCTGGATTTTCAAGATCCGAGGGGAAGATCCGGACACCGCCGCAACTGCGGTGCTCTTCGCGTCCGAAACCCTATCTCCCTGCTAGAGGTTTCCAGGGAACTCGAACGCTTATACAGAAAAGAAAACTCTTCCCGGATCTCCCGACGGCGTCTCCAGGTCGGTTTGGGTTACCCCGACGAACTCTCTCACGAGGGCCCGATTGGTATGCGGTTCCGCTCCCGGGATTCGAAATTGGAACCGGATTCCCTTTCGCCCGACGGGTGTGTTTCTCTATCATATAGATTATATGTTTTAGGACACCTCATCTACATAGGATTTCTCTTAGGGCTTAGGATCGACTGACTCGTGTGCAACGGCTGTTCACACGAAACCCTTCTCCACGTCAGTCCTCCAGGGCCTCGCTGGAGTATTTGCTACTAACACCAAGATCTGCACCGACGGCGGCTCCAGGCAGGCTCACGCCCAGACCCTTCTGCGCACACCGCCGCGACCCCCCTACTCGTCAGGGCTTCATGGAGGGCGGCCACCCGAGGGCGACGCGTCCCTCCCCACTTGCCGCTGACGGCGGAGTATAGGCGCGACGCTTCAGCGCCATCCATTTTCAGGGGTAGTTGCTTCGGCAGGTGAGTTGTTACACACTCCTTAGCGGATTCCGACTTCCATGGCCACCGTCCTGCTGTCTTAAGCAACCAACGCCTTTCATGGTATCCCATAAGCGTCGACTTAGGCGCCTTAACTCTGCGTTTGGTTCATCCCACAGCGCCAGTTCTGCTTGCCAAAATTGGCCCACTTGGCACTCTGATCCAAAATCTCGTGGCTTCACGTTTCAAGCAAGCCAGAGATCTCACCCATTTAAAGTTTGAGAATAGGTTGAGGTCGTTTCGGTCCCAAGGCCTCTAATCATTCGCTTTACCAGATGAGACTCGCACGCGTTCACAGAGAAACGAGCGAGTGCCAGCTATCCTGAGGGAAACTTCGGAGGGAACCAGCTACTAGATGGTTCGATTAGTCTTTGGCCCCTATACCCAGTTCCGACGATGGATTTGCACGTCAGAATCGCTGCGGACCTCCATCAGGGTTTCCCCTGACGTCGTCCTGACCAGGCATAGTTCACCATCTTTCGGGTCCCAACGTGTACGCTCTAGGTGCGCCTCTTCTCGCAATGAGAACGAAATGCCCCGGGAGTGCGAGGCCGCATCATAACGCGGCCCATCCTCCCTAGGGCGACGTGAGGCCGACCTTCACTTTCATTTCGCCTTTAGGTTTATGCATCCCAATGACTCGCGCACATGTTAGACTCCTTGGTCCGTGTTTCAAGACGGGTCCTGAGAGTATCCAAAGCAGTAGCGTCGCCGACCGGTAATTCGAAGCTTGGCCAGTCCGAGGACACCGCCTGCTAACAGCTGGTCAGGCCCGGGGACGGCACCGGGTCCGCGCCTCCGGGTTAAACTGACCTAGCTTGCGGCGGGCCTGACGCACATACATTCAGAGAATGGATTGGTTGCGGCCCGATACCGTGCGAATATATAAATTCGAAACCGGGAACTTTTAACGTCCGTCCACTTGCGTTAGCAGGATAGATATATTATATATATCTTTGCCTTTCACATTTTCGGGGACTGGACGACCGATTTTGGATGCGCGGTCTCGGCGATCGGCAAAACTAAGGGACGCAAACCCGGGGCGACCAATTTTATATCGCCCATATATATTTATCTGATATTGTTCGAGAGGGCCTCGCCAATGAGTATCTGATGTTCTCTGGTTCGGTTCACGCGTCGTCCCGTCTGTAAGAATGATTTTTGATTCCTTTTCCCTTAATCTTCGCCTCGGCACAACACGAACGTTCCACCGTACAACACAACACACACGTCGTTCGAGACTCCGTTCGGTCGAACACGCCCACAATCGGGGCATCGAAACACACAATCGGGGCATATTTTTAATACAACAGTCTTATAGCTTGTAAAGAAACGATCCAACGAAGTGCAATATGTTCACCTTCACGTGACCTTTAGCGAGGAAATTATGAAATGTTTGTCAGTAACTTCAGTACGCGTACGGGGGCGGTAAATGAAGGAATTTCAATTTCATTAAGTTCTTAAGTTATATGGTTATTTGAGAAGGTGTTCAAAATGTGCACCATGAACCTGGATACATTTTTGGAGGCGGTAAATAAATTCTTGCTGTACATTTTTAAGTTGTTCTACAGTAATTGATCTGCATTCATGTAGAACCCTTTGTCGCATGTTTTCTGCTGTTGTGGGAACATCATTGTAAACTTTTTAGGCGTCCCCACAGAAAGAAATCAAGTGACGTAAGATCCGGCGATCGAGCTGGCCAACAAATTTGTGCACCACATCCTATCGAACGATCGGGAAACATTCTGTCTAATACATTGCGTGCGACGAGTGCAATATGAGCTGGGCAGCCGTCATGCATTTCAATGAAATTGAAATTCCTTCATTTACCGTCCCCGTACGCGTACTGAAGTTACTGACAAACATTTCATAATTTCCTCGCTAAAGGTCACGTGAAGGTCCACATATTGCACTTCGTTGGATTCGTTTTTTTAGAAGCTATAAGACTGCTGTATTAAAAATATGCAGTCCCATTTAAAAAAAATATGATGACCTTGAAATCTCGAAAAAAATGACCTTGAGAAAAAAATTCGACCCATCACCAGATTGGCGCCTTCGAACAGAATATTTTCTCTCCCTGACATTTTTTTCTATCATACAAAATAAGCGATATATTTAAGGTGGTCAAGTTAGGTGGAATACCCTGTATATACAGGGTGGCCCGGAACTCGCGCAGTATTTTTAATAAAGGGGTAGCTGAGGTGATTCTGAACAACTTTTTCCTTGACCAAAATATTGTTTGAAGCTTCGTTTTTTAGTTATTAACGAAAAACACTGGCCAATGCGAGTGCCCGTATAGCCCGAGCTCAGTCACAATTGCGCGCGGCCGAGATCGGGTGCATCGAGGGGCAACGTACGGCAAATATTACAATCGTCTTACATTAAGAATAGTGTATAATTTTTCGTTATTCATCAATAACAATTTAATTAACAAGTCGTTTAATAACTGTTCCATACTTTTATTCGTTTTCCGAAACGAATAAAGTGTTTTATTAATTATGAAAAAAGTGTTTGGATGATTAATGTTAGAAAAGGGTAGTTAAATAAACTTATCCATTCGACCGCGAATTTACCTGCTTCGACGGTGTCTTGCCATATGGTCATTGTACCGATCCTGACCTATCCTAATTTAAATTTAATTTAAATGCCACGTCCCGGCGATCGATACGATCTGATTCGCACTTGTTTCCACACGCACAGGACACGCACTTACGAACATTACGAAAGTTAATGTGTGTATCATGTGCGTGTGGGAACAAGTGCGAATCAGATCTGTGCGAGACGTCGCAGAATTCGAACTGGATCAGTCGGCCGCTTCGTCTGAACTTGAAATCCGAAAGGGTTCCCGGTTTCGACGCGCTTGTTAATGACCTCGGCGGGCCATCGTCGAACGGACACCGGACGGGAGGACAAAGTCTCCGCGCGTAAGCCGTGTGTCGTCGACGACGGTGCCGAGGCTCGTTCGATATCGTTTTTCATTTGTTCGTTCGATATAGTTATGCTATCGGACGGTTTTTCTTTCTTTCTTTCTAATCTTACAAGCCATGATGATTATACAGGGTGTTTGGTAACTGGTGGTACAACCGTGCAGGTGGTGATACTACATGTAAAAATAAGTCGAAAAAAAGGAAAAACATTTTTTCGTTTGACGCTTCGTTTTCGAGAAAATCGAGTTTGAAAATTCTATCCAGTACGCGTGCACTACAGGGTGTGGCCGGACGGGTGGTACAATCGAGCAGGGGGTGATACTACATGTAAAAATAAGTCGAAAAAAAGGAATAACATTTTTTCGTTTGACGCTTGGTTTTCGAGAAAATCGAGTTTGAAAATTCTATCCAGTACGCGTGCAGTGGACTCTCTCCAAGTCATTGTTCGCTACAAGTTTCTTTTTGCTTAGACATTGTAATGTTGACCTTTCTAATGTTTACATTTATTACAATAAATGTATTATCCATACATTAACATTTCTTATTTATAATACATATTTAAACCTAAAGGCGGTATAGTGCACGCGTACTGGATGGAATTTTCAAACTCGATTTTCTCGAAAACCAAGCGTCAAACGAAAAAATGTTATTCCTTTTTTTCGACTTATTTTTACATGTAGTATCACCCCCTGCTCGGTTGTACCAACAGTTACCAAACACCCTGTATATTATTTTTCGTGTGTCTTTCAGTGTTATTTCATTCGTTAATGATCCTTCCGCAGGTGCACCTACGGAAACCTTGTTACGACTTTTACTTCCTCTAATTGATCAAGTTTGGTCATCTTCCCGGTAATATCGGCAATGCCGAAGCATTGGCCGCGCACCAGTCCGAAGACCTCACTAAATGATTCAATCGGTAGTAGCGACGGGCGGTGTGTACAAAGGGCAGGGACGTAATCAACGCGAGCTTATGACTCGCGCTTACTGGGAATTCCTCGTTCATGGGGAATAATTGCAAGCCTCAATCCCTAGCACGAAGGAGGTTCAGCGGGTTACCCGGGCCTTTCGGCCAGGGAAAACACGCTGATTCCTTCAGTGTAGCGCGCGTGCGGCCCAGAACATCTAAGGGCATCACAGACCTGTTATTGCTCATTCTCGTGCAGCGAGAAGCCGCCTGTCCCTCTAAGAAGATTTGTTTGTACGTTGGTACTAAAAACCCTCCGACCGAAGCCGGGGGCCTTCGAGATACCATAAGATACGTCTATTTAGCAGGCTAGAGTCTCGTTCGTTATCGAAATTAACCATACAAATCGCTCCACCAACTAAGAACGGCCATGCACCACCACCCACCGAATCAAGAAAGAGCTATCAATCTGTCAACCCTTCCGGTGACCGGGCCTGGTGAGGTTTCCCGTGTTGAGTCAAATTAAGCCGCAGACTCCACTCCTGGTGGTGCCCTTCCTTCAATTCCTTTAAGTTTCAGCTTTGCAACCATACTTCCCCCGGAACCCAAAAGCTTTGGTTTCCCGGAAGCTGCCCGCCGAGTCATCGGAGGAACTTCGGCGGATCGCTAGCTGGCATCGTTTATGGTTAGAACTAGGGCGGTATCTAATCGCCTTCGAACCTTTAACTTTCGTTCTTGATTAATGAAAACATTTTTGGCAAATGCTTTCGTTTCTGTCCGTCTTGCGAGGATCCAAGAATTTCACCTCTAACGTCGCAGTACGAATGCCCCCATCTGTCCCTATTAATCATTACCTCGGGGTTCCGCAAACCAACAAAATAGAACCGAGGTCCTATTCCATTATTCCATGCACAGAGTATTCAGGCGAAGGTAGCCTGCTTTGAGCACTCTAATTTGTTCAAAGTAAACGTACCGGCCCACCTCGACACTCAGTAAAGAGCACCGCAATGGGATATTAGTTGGACCGCCCGCAAGGAATTAAGCCCACCGGTAGGACGTACCACATAATGCCAGTTAAACACCGCGAGCGGTGAACCGACACTGTGACACACAGATTCAACTACGAGCTTTTTAACCGCAACAACTTTAATATACGCTATTGGAGCTGGAATTATCGCGGCGGCTGGCACCAGACTTGCCCTCCGATTGGTCCTCGTTAAAGGATTTAAAGTGTACTCATTCCGATTACGGGGCCTCGGATGAGTCCCGTATCGTTATTTTTCGCCACTACCTCCCCGTGCCGGGAGTGGGTAATTTGCGCGCTTGCTGCCTTCCTTGGATATAGTAGCCGTAGCCGACCGATGGACGAACGGGCTACCGCCCGCCACCGATTGGTTTTGATCTAATAAAAGCGTTCCATCCATCTCTGGTCGGAACTCTGGTTTGCATGTATTAGCTCTAGAATTACCACAGTTATCCAAGTAAATGTGGGTACGATCTAAGGAACCATAACTGATTTAATGAGCCATTCGCGGTTTCACCTTAATGCGGCATGTACTGAGACATGCATGGCTTAATCTTTGAGACAAGCATATGACTACTGGCAGGATCAACCAGGGAGCTGCTTCGTGCAAGATACATCTTACGCGTACGTACAACGCTCTTTGCGCAACTCTACAATTTATTTATCGGCGTCGTCGGCACTCTCGGAGGACCGATCGACGAGCCATGATTGTGTTCTTAAATAATTCTGCGCTGTTTCCATAATTTTGCCGTTCAACGCTACATATAATATATATGTTTCTTATATCCTTTCAAAACCTTCCTCTCCTCGTGCAAAAGTGCCTCGGCAACATTAGCACGCCCAAAACTTTTAAAAGTTTCATTACATCGCCAATAGACGAGAAAATTTCATATTTTTACTTCCAATCGCTCGAAGCGGAAGAGTTGATGCTCAGTTAGTACGAGTATAACGCCGTAGCGAAGATACAAGTCACCTGCGCCTTCCTATGGTCGCTCGCCACAACTGGGCCATTCGGTCTATGACACCGACCCGTGGCACTGCTGTACAGAGAGTATTTCGTTAACGTACGTGTAGACGCCGAAAATCGACTGGACACTCAATGGAACCAGCCCTGTTACGATATTCTGAACACCGGTGAACTGTATCTCAGCCGAGGCCGTAGCACAGACACGCGATTCAACGCTCAAGCCGTTCGTACCGTTCGGTACGTTCGCCGGCTACATCTCTCTTAGGCCGGCCGTACACCAAGGATGCATGAAACACGCAACACGCAACATGCGACATGCGGTAAATGTCTCATGTTGCTACACCGCGTACACAAGTGCAGCAAATGTTGAAACAGTTACTAAAATGTCATCGTCCGAGGAAGATGTTGTGGTAGCTTGGCAATATTTGCAACGTAGGGAACGAGGAAATAGAATCCGTAGATATTGGATTAATCCTCTATTCTTTGATAATTTAAGGCATAGCCCAGCAATAGTTACACAGGAGCAGCTCACACTCAATCATGAAAAATTTAAAGAATTTTATAGAATGAGCCAGGAGAGTTTTAAAGTGTTGGTGGAAATTATAGGACCGAGAATTGAAAAACTGAATATTGTATTATCAGCGTGTATTTGCAATAAATACAAGTATTATCTTTATAGACTAATTATACCCAAAAAGTAGTCTTATATAAACCATTATGGCCCGAGCCAAACCAGAGCCCTACGTAAAATCTCCTATAAACTGAAAATGTCTTCTCTACCGCGCGGTAAATACCGCCGCAAGACGCGCACAACATACCGCACGCAGTAGATGTCGCGCAACATGTGCAGCATGCATGTCTGGTGTACGAGGGTAGAAGAAGTAGCTATACATTTTAAGTGGTTCTGTGCGGTATAAGTATGAGCGCGGTATTTACCGCATGTCGCATGTTGCGTGTTGCGTGTTGCGTGCATGCATCCTTTTTTTTTTTATTTTTTAATAATTGGCAGGGATTTGGGGGGGGGGGGGGTAACAGGGACCAACAACGAGACGACGAAGAGGTGGAGGCACCCTAGAACTTGCGCAACGAATTGCGTGCTTTCTCCCCGTCTTCCCCTTCACCCCTGCACTTTATGCCGTATCTGCCAGCGTCCGCCAGCTTACCGGCAAACATGAAGATAAGTTGCAGTTAACTGCATGAGGTGGGAGTATTTTCGTAGAAAATTAAAGAAGGTGAGACATGGCAGAAAATTTTCAAAAAACCGCCAGGGAATGAATTAGAACTGAGGGGAGATAGTGTAAAAAACAACAGTGAATTTCTCCAGGCGGGTGAGGTCCTGGAGACGAGTCACATGCGAAGCACATGAGAAAAGATTATATACAATGTAGAAAAAGGATAAAGTAATATACAGAAGAGAACGAGTAAGGGAGATGATTCTCGAGAGAATCAGTCAGGGAGACAGTCGAATCTGGACTGGGGCGGGAACCTGTATTTGACGGGATAGGGGAAATTATGAATATTGAAGTCCGCCAGGCGACGGACCAGCGGATTCGCGTGATTGCTGCAAATGAAGTTTGCCATCAATCTGTTGGTATAAGTGCTGATCAATGGCAGCCCTGCGCGAAGATGGAGTTTCCTCGTGGAAAAGAAAACAGGCAGACCCAGAATTAATTTCAAGACCTTGTTCTGGGCTATCTGGGCTTTACGCCGGTCCACCACCGTGAGACAGTCCCAATAGGCCAACAATCCGTATGTCAACACGGGACGAACGCATATAGCATAAATGGAAAGGCGGATGTTTACGTGCAAGTTGGAGCGGATGGACAGGTGCGGTCTGAGCGCGGCCGCGACCTTGTGCATTTTAGTGATGCGATCATTGGCCGCCGCGCTCCAGGTGAGTTTGGAGTCAAGGACGACCCCGAGGTATGTAACCTTGCGGGACCATGGAACCAAGTGCCCGTTGACCACAAGATTGTCAATGGTACAACTATGCTGCTTTGAGAACAAAATGGCTTCTGTTTTGTCGGCGTTAATGGCGAGCTTCCATTGCCTGAAGTAATCGAGAACCGAGTCGAGGTAACATTGCAGTGGGAATGTCGTTAATGAATAAGTTGAATAGCACAGGGCCAAGAATTGAGCCCTGTGGAACGCCAGCCAGCACCGGCCGAGCACTCGACACAACCCCGTCAACGCGAACATAAAAAGATCTGCCAGACAGATACGACTCCATCAGCCTCAGGAAATCGTCCCGAAAGCCGAGAGCATGGAGCTTGAAAATTAGGGCGTCGTGCCAGACAGAATCGAATGCCTTCTGGAGGTCCAGAAGGACCATTGCCGCAACGTGGCCGATGTTAAAGCAGTGTGTAACCCTCTGAGCAATACGCACAATCTGATGGATTGTGGAGTGGCCGCGCCGAAAACCAAATTGTTGTGGGATGATCACATTTTCCTCCAGAATAAATTTACTGACATGGTCGTAAATAATGGACTCAAAAACCTTACCCAGAATAGAGAGGAGACTTATTGGACGGTAGCTGGATGCAAGATTTTTTTGTTTACCGTGCTTGTGGATAGCCGAGACACGAGCAAGTTTCCAAGGCTCCGGAAAATAGGAAAGACGTAGACAAAAGCGAAAGATATAGAAAACCTGGCAAATCATTTTTTTAGATGAATTTTTTAACATCAAGGAACTAATGCGGTCGTCTCCCGGCGATTTTTTGTCGTCGAGGCACGAGATGACAAAATGCTACGAGGAGATAAGCCAGAGCAAAGCGAATCAGAGTAGGAGAGAGAAGTGTTATGAAAGGAAGTAATAAAGTTGGAGATCTCGGACTCGCGTGGAGTAATAAGGGAGCGAGCCTCCCTGAAGACGGACTCAAACTGCCCCGCCAGGAGCTCCGATTTGCCCTCCGCCGAACAGACACTGGAGCTGCCGTTGCTGATGATCGGCATTTTGTATTTGTCGAATTTTTTGGACAAAGCAGCGTAGGTTGCCCCGAAAGTGGGGTCAACCTTGCGGAAGGAACCGAGTCTATCGGTCCAACCTTTATTTCTAAGGTGGAAAATTTGCCTCCTGATTCCGGCGGAGAGGTCTTTTAAAACGTCGCTGAGATGGGACAGGCCCTGACGTTGAGCCACTTTCCTTAATTTCCGCCTTCTGCGAATGAGGGTGGTCAAATAATCGTCATTCAGGAGAAAACCGTGGCGAGCAGCAGCGGTGTTAACTTTGCTAGTGGCCGAACGGACCGAGGAATGCATGCAGTTAGTGATAACAGCGATGCAGTCGTCAACGTCGGAGGTGGCAGCAAAGTCCGTCCTCAGAGGGAAGTTGTTAGTATGAGATCTGTACACGCTCCAATCCACTACCCGATCAAGACCGATCCCGACCTGCGAAGGGGAGGGCAGGAGTGTGACCGGAGCGTGATCAGAGGGGCCCGGGTCAAGAGTATTGCAGTCAAACGAGTAGCTAGCTGAAGGAAGGAAAAGATGGAGTGTAGACGGGCCAGCCCGAGAAGAAAAATGGGTGAATTTACTTGGATGCAGAATATCGTAAGAAGAATTGGAAAAATGCTTGTGGAGCTCCCTTCCATTCCGGTTAGAGGTGAAGTGATTCCAAAGGGGGTGCCTTGCATTGAAGTCACCTCCAATGATAAAAGGGGAACCCACCCCTGTAATCATGTCAAGCATGAGAGGATAAAGTTTGGTGTTCGGCGAGAAATAAACCACCCCGATGTAGATCGAGGGCGAGTCCAGCCTGATAAAACAGTGCTCGGCCGGGACGGGGAGAGTGCAGGAGACCGATCTGAATGTGACGGCGCGATGAACAAGGATCGCAACACCACCCCCCGCGTGGTGTCTGTCATGTCTAATAACCTCGAAGTCGGGCACGCTGACGCTGTCCGCGGGCGCCAACCGCGTCCCCGTAAGAAGCAAGATTTCCGCCTGCTCGTGCGCAACGGTGAGCAGGAGCTCATTTTTGTTTAGATTAAACGACCTGATGTTCCATAAAAGTATCTTGGGAAAGGAAGCCATTTTAGTCAAGACTTCTCAAAGTGTTCGAGCAAATTCTGTGCTCGAACGTTCGACGTTTTTAAGTGGTGTTCGAGGTGGCCTAAACGGTTGAGATTTCTATTTATTTGGATATTTCTTCTATATCAAAAGTAAACCGTTTGGGGCACCTCGACCACCACACCTTGAGATTGGCGTTATTGCCGTTGCCATCGCGCTGTCCCTCTCGCCCTGCCGGCTATTAAAGCGAGAGAAGTAGAACCCGATGACAACGAGCGGCGCCGGGAAACGGGGGGATCTCCGGTATCCTACCAGTCTTTCGGCAGACACGAAAGAAACACCTTCGTTGATACATTAAATTAGAAAATAGCTTTGTGAGAACCTGCATCTCTTGTTCTAACTTGTTTTAACACGTGTTCTAACAACGGTAGGCTTCACGGCAAAATCGGCATTCTCTTTTTTCGGGCGACGGATTTCCACCCCTTTCGACGGAAGGGCGAAGCCTCCCAAACACAAAGTTTCAACGAACACTTGGAACCTCTCGCTGTCAAATTTACAGCTCGCAAGTTTTTTATTTAGGCTCCTAATGGTAGAGAGCATAAGTGAAATATCAACCAAATAATTGAGTTTGTTGACCTCAGTCATAAATTCCCGGAGTCCTCCGGTCTCCTCGCCGGTGGAGTGTGAGGAGTGTAAGGGGGCCGGTCGCGCGTCGCGGCCGTCACCGCGCGCACCTGCCCCTCTCGACACTTCCGCAAATGATAAGCCTCGCGTGAGAACCGACGCCGGTCGCGAATCGGTCTCCCGCGGCACCGGTAAGGTCACGGGTTTCGTACGCCTGACAGGCTTGCTTTCGCGAACGTTCAAGTAGCTCAGCAGGGCCGGACACTTTGAGAAATTGGCTGTATGCGAGCCTTTGCAATTGATGAAGGTCGGGACGACATCAAGGGGTTTGTTGCACTGCGAAGTATGGTGGTCTCCGGCGCACTTGACGCAGCGCGGAGCCACGTTGCAGTTGGAGGCCGAGTGACCGAATGCCTGGCAACGGAAACACTGCGTGTAGTTTTTTTTTAGAAATACTTATCCCAGTAGACCCGCATGCTGAAAAGATATCCAGCCCTGCTGACCGTACCCAAGGACGTACCGGCGGGGAAATTTACACGGTACACCGGCCTCTTCGCCGATTTGCCGATGCATGCGCAGCTGACGGGGTGCAGGCCCGCCCTCCGTAATTCGGCAAGAACCTCGTCGACCGGAGTCGATGGGAGCCCCTTCAAGGCCAGGCTCAAAATCTTCTCACTACTGTGAGTGAATGAGAAGAAGGACGTGTTGTTATCTCGTAGGAATTGTATCAATTTATTGTGCGAGTCACGGTTGTCGAATTGCACTCGAATTCCCTCCTTCAAGAGCTTGAGCTTGAAGGAGCCCCCGCACAACTCGGTCAATTGTTTTTCGAGTACGTGTGCAGAGCACGAGTCCTTCGTGATATAAATAGGGGGGGTCTTAGCGGAAGCGCGGCCCGTCGCTGATCTGTCAGCTGTGGCGCGTGGCTGGCTCGTGGCCGGAGGCACGTCAGTTGAAGCGCAGCGGGAAGAGGAGGGGCGAGGGGCCACAGGCTCCTCGTTGAATGTGCCCGAAAGGAGCGAGAAGCGATTGAAGGTAGGGACGTTAGGGGCGGTGGAAACTTCCATGGCTTCCACGGCACTGCGAGACTGCGCGTCGCGACTCGAAATAAAATGGAGGTTCGGATCGGTGTTTACCGAGTTCGCTCTCTGCGGGGGGGAGACGGGGAAGCCCGGCCGTCGATCGCGTCGGGTAGCAACAAGGAATTAAGATTATTAGAACACTTATTACTATGATTATTATATACAGTATTAGAGATATTTGAAATATTGGAGATATTAGAATCTTGAACTTCGACCAGCATGTTAAATAATTTAACTATGCGCGCGGTCTTTTCGCGCGAAGGCTCGAAGTAATCGGCCGAATTCACGAATTCGGCCGACTGATGAAGCGGGGAAGCGGCGGGACCGGGATTCCCGCTGGATGCTTCGTCGCCGGAATGAGAATGGAAATGGCCACTTACGGTACTGGTGGAATCCTCCGTTCGAATTGGGACGGAGGCGCCTGATACCTTAGGCAGCGAAGCCGCTGCGATGGACGATTTCGTCAGGGAGAGTCCCTGCTTCCTCGGGAAGGTGGTTCTTGTCCTCAGGGCTGTGCGTGACCCCGAAGCAACATGCACGGATGATGTTGATCCGAGACGAGCCTTGGCGGCCATTGGCCGTTTTCGGCTACCACTGAGTAAATCCTTGTTGCTGCCCGAAGGCACACTCACAGAAAGGGGTCGACCCTCCCACGAGAGGAGAGAACGACCACAGAAGTCACAGGAAAAGCACTGAAAAGCACACTGTAACAGGCAGAAATTAAGACGCGGCGAGACGCAACGCATAGAGAAGCAACAGCGCGCAGGCGCGCGAGAACAAAGGCACGGAGCAGCGAGCGGACACGTCTACTCGCTATGAGCGCCGGACGCCGAATGTGTTGCGTGTTTCATGTATCCTTGGTGTACGGCCGGCCTTATAGGTACGGAACGGCCCCTGGGGACGCCGGCGCCGCACGGTCTTACGCACGGGGCCATACGGGGCGAAACCTCCGTAACGGGGGGATTTTAGCACAAGTTTTCAACAAGCTCGTGCATTACCCAACAACCGATATAAACATTGCTCCCGCGAATAAACATTGCTAATTTTAATATTTAACAACAAACAAATTTTTTTTCGGTCGTCGAATTTTAAAGTACCAGCGGCGTATTGCTTCGCCTCTCGGCCAAGGAAATCTTCAGCGGCGTATTGCTTTCGCCTCGCTGCAAGCAAACTCCCAGCGGCGTATTGCTTCGCCTCTCGGTCAAAGAAATCTCCAGCGGCGTATTGCTTCCACCTCGCTGCAAGCAAACTCCCAGCGGCGTATTGCTTCGCCTCTCGGTCAAGGAAATCTCCAGTGGCGTATTGCTTTCGCCTCGCTACAAGCAAACTCCCAGCGGCGTATTGCTTTGCCTCCGTCGACTTCCAAGTGCCAGCCGCGTTTGCTTCGCCCCTCGGTCAAGGAAATCTCCAGCGGCGTATTGCTTTGGCCTTGCTGCAAGCAAACTCCCAGCGGCGTATTGCTTCGAGGCTCGGTCAAGGAAATCTCCAGCGGCGTATTGCTTTCACCTCGCTGCAAGCAAACTCCCAGCGGCGTATTGCTTCGCCTCTCGGTCAAAGAAATCTCCAGCGGCGTATTGCTTTCGCCTCGCTGCAAGCAAACTCCCAGCGGCGTATTGCTTTCGCCTCGCTGCAAGCAAACTCCCAGCGGCGTATTGCTTCGCCTCTCGGTCAAAGAAATCTCCAGCGGCGTATTGCTTTCACCTCGCTGCAAGCAAACTCCCAGCGGCGTATTGCTTTGCCTCCGTCGACTTCCAAGTGCCAGCGGCGTATTGTTCGCCTCCCGGTCAAGGAAATCTCCAGCGGCGTATTGCTTTCGTCGATCATACGACCAAGTGCCAGCGGCGTATTACTTCGCAACATGGTATACGAAATAAAAATTTATTTCGCGCGTCCACGACGCGCCTCTCGAGCACGCTTCTCGCGCGCGCTGAAAGGCGCGTATCGAAACGCTTCTCCCTCGTTACACGCGATCGACGATCACGTCGCCGATCTTCGTGTAACGCACGACTGTGTATCGGGGTCTCGTCTAACCGACAAGACGAATCCCTAAGCATAGGGCTGAGTCTCAACAGATCGCAGCGTGGTAACTGCTCTACCGAGTACAACACCCCGCCAGGTACCTAAGTCGTCTACAGACGATTCCGAGTCTCGACGTCGAACTTGGAGTACCCATGATCGACCGTTAGAGCATCATGGCCGTCGTCCGGCGAGATCCCGACGATGGATCCAGAGACAACCCGTACGTCAAACTGGGGCCCGTGCGATGACCGGTCACGAGGACCGGCCACCTAGTAGTGTCACATTGTTTGGAGCCTTTCGACCCACACGAGACTCCTAGATATATCGTTGCCTCCTTTGATTAGAAAGGATACGGCCTTAGAGGCGGTCAGGCATAATCCCACGGATGGTAGCTTCGCACCACCGGCCGCTCGACCGAGTGCGTGAACCAAATGTCCGAACCTGCGGTTCCTCTCGTACTGAGCAGGATTACTATCGCAACGACTAGTCATCAGTAGGGTAAAACTAACCTCTCTCACGGCGGTCTAAACCCAGCTCACGTTCCCTGTTGGCGGGTGAACAATCCGACGCTTGGCGAATTCTGCTTCGCAATGATAGGAAGAGCCGACATCGAAGGATCAAAAAGCGACGTCGCTATGAACGCTTGGCCGCCACCAGCCAGTTATCCCTGTGGTAACTTTTCTGACACCTCTTGCTGAAAACTCTTCAAGCCAAAAGGATCGAGAGGCCGTGCTTTCGCAGTCTCTATGCGTACTGAACATCGAGATCAAGCCAGCTTTTGCCCTTTTGCTCTACGCGAGGTTTCTGTCCTCGCTGAGCTGGCCGTAGGACACCTGCGTTATTCTTTGTCAGATGTACCGCCCCAGTCAAACTCCCCGCCTGGCAGTGTCCTCGAATCGGATCACGCGGGAATATTGTCGACGATGGGCGCGAAGTCTTCACGCCATTCTTACACGCTTGGCTCTAGAACACCGTGACAACCGGGTCGAAACCTGGGCGCACGCGCTCCGCCCAACCGAGTAAGTAAAGAAACGATGAAAGTAGTGGTATTTCACCGGCGATGTTGCCATCTCCCACTTATGCTACACCTCTCATGTCTCCTTACAATGCCAGACTAGAGTCAAGCTCAACAGGGTCTTCTTTCCCCGCTAATTTTTCCAAGCCCGTTCCCTTGGCAGTGGTTTCGCTAGAAAGTAGATAGGGACATTTTTTTTTTTTCATTTAGTTCTCTAAACTTTTGCGGCTCGAGCGTAAACTCATTACCGCCTTGTTCAAATTCTTTTTAAATTCTTCTTATATCCTTATAATTATTGGGTATATACTGAAGTTATTAATATATTATACTATGTTGTTGTTATGTTACTGTATTATATTTTATTTATTTATTTATTTATTTATTGTAGTTATTGTATTTATTTCAATTGTTGTTGTATTTGTATTTATTTATTTATTTATCTATCCATTGTGAACTTTTTGATTTAATTTATTTTGTTTCGTTTTAGATCTCTTAGCCATCAGAGGATTGAGTCCCGACGTTGCCCGTCCCTGCCAAGGAGGAGGCGGATCTATTACATTCTAGCTCGGTTAGTCTTAAGTTTCTTTTTTCGAAAATTTTTTCCGCGAAAACTGAAATTTTTTTTAAACTTTTCTTCTGTGTTTATTAGGTTGTTTTTTTCCATTTGTGCATTTAAAATTTCTGTATATCTATATTCTTGGTATTCTGGACATTTAAAAATAATATGGTTAACATCCTCCTCTTCATCTAAATTGCAAATGGGGCAGTTTTTGTTATCAGTACTTCTTCTTTTAAATAGTGTGCTATTAATGGGTCCATATCCTGTTATAATATAAACACTAAACCTGTTTGGGTTAAACCAACTTTTATTTATTTTAAATTTAACGTCTTGAATGAATTCAAATGTATTTCTTCCTCTCGTTTCCGTCTGCCATTTGGTTTGCCATTCTTCATATAGAATTTTTTCTATTTTTTCAGTTTCCTCTTTTATACGTTTAGGTTCTTCAGCAATTCGTAAATTTTCTTTGTGTATATATAAATAAGTTTTCCATTTTACTGTTTTGTTGCGTTTTATTTTATTAATTAATGCCTGCCTAATTATTGCTAGGTCTAGTGGGAGTACACCAGCTATGACTTGAAGTGCCACTGTCGATGAGGTTCTACATGCTTTTGTTATCATGAGTAATACAGATCTTTGTGTTGCCAATAGGTTCCTTAAAACAAATGTCTTTTGTGTCTCCTGAAACCATAAACTTGAACCGTATGTTGCTATTGGAAGAAAAACTGAGCTGTATAAGATTTTTACTATATTTGATTTTATTCCCCATGAATCGCGGGCGACCCTTTTTATTGCCATTGTTAGGTTTATGATTTTACTTCGTATATATTTTGCATGGTCTATAAAGTTTAATTTATTATCTATAATTACACCCAAGTATTTTATACTGTCACAGTATTTTATTTTCATGTAATTGATTTTAATCACTGGTAATCTTTCTCTGTTTAGGTTTCCTTTTATTAGAACAGCTGTAGTTTTATTAATTGATATATTTAATTTATGATTCTCACACCATGTTTTTAATATTTTTATACTCTTTTCTGAAAGGAGTTCCAGTTCTGTCCGTGAGTTTCCTTTAATCATGATAACGAGGTCGTCAGCATAGGCAACTGTTTCTATATCTTGATCGTCAATGTCTTTTTGGAAGGAATCCAATAGGGTGTTCATGCACCAGCACCATGCCATGGGACCAATTATCGAGCCCTGCGAGCATCCTCTCTGCATGAAACTGTTTATTCGTCCAAATTTAGATTCTATTGTCATTTTTCTGTTTTTAAAGTAGCTTTTTATAATTTTTATCATCGTGGAGCTGCATTCAGCTTTTATAACTTTATCAATTATAGATGGCCACCATATACAGTCAAATGCTGCCTCTATATCAATAAAAATTGTGATCACATATTTTTTAGTAGTGCTGTTTATTCCCGTTCTTAAAGCTACTAAAGCATCTTCTGTAGATTTACCTGGCCTTAATCCAAATTGCATGTCATTTTCCACATTTTTTTCCTTGTAGCATGTCTGTATTCTATTTACTATTATCCGTTCGAAAATTTGTCCTACTACAGAGAGGAGGGCCACAGGTCTATACGAACTTAATAGAGACTTGTCACGCATGGGATTTTTTAAAATTATTTTTAATTTTGCATGCTTCCATTCCCCTGGAAAGACACCACTTCTCATACAGTTATTGAAAAGATTATATATAATATATTTATCAGTATTCCAAAGTTGAGTAATTAATTTTGATTGAAATAGATCTATTCCAGGGGCCTTGTTTTTTTTACATTTATTTAACGAGTCTAGGATCTCTTGGAAAGAGATGTCTGGTTCTAAATTATTGTAAAAATATAAATCATTATTCTTTTTTAATTCTTTTTGATCGTGGTTTTCAGAGTTTTCTATATCTTCAGGGACCCATTTTTTTAATAATTCTTGAATTGTTTCGCG
This sequence comes from Nomada ferruginata, assembly GCA_963583965.1. Lineage (NCBI taxonomy): Eukaryota > Metazoa > Arthropoda > Insecta > Hymenoptera > Apidae > Nomada > Nomada ferruginata. The sequence continues at coordinate 8,028,809 of OY757222.1, forward strand.
CCAGCTCGTTGTTAGTTCGCCCGATGGGAGTTTTAATGCGCTTAATTAATTTTCCTTTTTTATTTTATTTCGGATGATTTTATATACAAGACTTCAGGGGTAACGATTCCTTTCTTTAGTGACGAAGTTTTCCAGGTTTGTTTTTTCGTTTTTCTAATTTTAGCGGCATATTTATTTCGTAGTATTTTAAATTTTACTCTATACTCTGGTATTACTTCATAGAAATTTAATTTTATTGCCCTCTGTAGTTGTTTTTTACATTTATTTACTTCGGTTTTTAGTTTTTTAAGCTCCTCTGTCCACCATGGGACTGTTTTATCTTTACTAATTTTCCTGGGAATGTTTTCGTTACAGCATAAAGTAAGGTGTTTGTTGAATATTTTTAGAGCCCTATCTGGTTTTAAGTGTTTTAAGTCTTCTTTTATTTTGTTATCAAATTTACATTTTATATTTTTTCCGAAATCTTCCCAGTTAGCTCTATTTAAATTGAATGACTTTTCTATAAATAAGGTTTTATTTAATTTAACGTTTTTGGTGTTATGCAACTATTTTAAACTATTTTAAACGTTATTAGGTTGTGATCGCTAGTTGAGCAATCTAAATTTACTCTCCATTCTTTTATATATCGGCCGAAATTTGAGCTGGCTAACGTTATGTCAATATTTGATTGACCACCTGAGGTCATATAAGTGTAGGGATTGTTTGGTTCATTTATTACTATTAAGTTACTCGTCAGAAAACCAAGATCCTGAGCGTGCATTTGAATCTATCGTTATTATAAATTTTGTATCTTTTATTTTAGTCAATATATTATTCATTAATTCCAAAAACTGTACAATTTGTAAAGAGAATTGACAGTACACACTTAAAATATAAAAATTACATGCTTGTGTGTATACCTCAAAACATATGATATGTTCACTTATGTCCGGAAGTATTAAAATGTTTAAATTATCTTGCCTGATTAGAGCTGCCACCCAGGGGGTTTTACCAGACGGTGAAAAATTCTTAATTTTGGAGAATTGTAACCACATACTAAATTTTTAAAGTTATACGGTTCCTGTATACACAGGATATCCAATTTGAACTTCTTTATTAAAATTTCAAGCTCGGTGGCAGCTGCGGATGAGCGCTGAGCATTAATTTGTCCAATTACTAGGTCCATTTTATTTTAGATTTGTAGATTTCTAAGTATTTCTGAAATTCCGGACATGTTTTGTTTTTAACATTATGTTTTGTCTCTTTCCGTTTTGCCCTTAAGCAATTGATGCAAATAGGATTGTCTTTATTGGGGCACGCATCACGACTATGCTCCTTCAAGCCACATGTCTCACACAGTTGGTCTGGAATGTTGCAATACTTTGCTATGTGACCGTGGCCGTGACATTTAAAGCAGCGGACTGTGTTGAAAAACTCTCTTATTCGATATACACGCCACATCATAAAAACCTTTCCTTTGTTTATTAGATCTTTGTAAATGTCGCTGGGAACCTGTTCAACCCAGTTGACTTTATCTTCTTTTGTCTTGAAACTATATCTAAAATCTATTTCTTGTTTTATCTCTTGCATGTTTTTACCTAAATTTGTATTTAATTTTTATTAATCAAGTTTTCTAGTAAATCTTCTTTTTTATAATCTCTTTCTACGTCATATATTATTATAGACGGATTCATTTTCTTAGGACTTTTAGTCCAATTTGACTCATGTTACTTTTATTTATAATTTAATATAAGTTTTTCCTGTCTCCTTCAACTTGTTTATTATATCTTTCTTTAAATCTTCATTGTTTCTACTGTCGTTTTCATCCTGAGGTTTCAGTAATATTACTTCGTATTCATCTTTTCTTTTTACTTTTTCAGATTCCAGTTTGCCGGCGACACTATGCGGACTTGGAGCCTTTGTAGCAGCTTGCGCGTAAGAGATCTTATTTGTATCATAACAACTTTCTTTTGTTCTTAGTACTTCGTTCTTAACTATTTCTTCTTGGAGTCTGTTCTCCAAAATAGCCCATTTATCCAGTATAAACCTGATGCTAGACTTTGATAACTTATTGTTTTCGTTAAATAGAAATTCCTCGAGTTTTATTCTTCCATCAAAAACCTCTTTCAACACATTCTTTCTTTGCTTATCTTTTTCTATTATCTCTTCAATATTAATATTATCTAATCCTAATTCTCCGGTTTTCCTTCTTTTAGCCCTGGTAGGCGTGCTTTTTCCAGAAAAGTCATCGGCTTGCAGGGATGAGACAGAACTGCTCCTGCTTTGACTTCGACTTGAAGTACCAGGCACAGTCATTTCGACATCATCTATTTTTTCCTCCTCTCCTTCTCCTCCTCTCTCCTTCATTGTTTGTTTTTTATTTTTAGAGCTCATAACTGCGTCCCACGAGAAGGTCGGAAAGGGTGGTCCACCGGGGCAGAGCCGCCTTACCCCGGTAAGGCTAAATACAACCGGGAGTCGCCATATTCCCGGAGGTTGGCCGCAACCGGTGCTCCCACCAGCCACGCTCCGGCGCAATGTCCGGAACGCACCCCTTCGGCGCGCGCCATACCTTAAGGTGAGGGATTTTTTATAGAGGTTTTCATCCTCGCGGTCCGGCCGGTTAAGGCAAGACCCCCGTTCCAGCGAAACATGACCACTGGTTTACGGTGTGCTAGAGCTCGGGTACCTTGGGCCCGCTAAAACCCATACTGTGCCCGTCCCTGACCCGACCGGAGTCGGTTCAGGAACAGACACAGCCCCCGAGGGGAGTAGATAGGGACAGAGGGAATCTCGTTAATCCATTCATGCGCGTCACTAATTAGATGACGAGGCATTTGGCTAAGTCCTGTACTTGGTTTGTAACCATGTATACTTCCGCGCGAATTTTGACACCAGCACGTTAGGTGTTCCTAAACCTAGTTAACAACAAGCAATAACAAAAGAATAAATAGATATACGGGCCTACTTTCTAGCGTTCACTGCCATGAGACCTGCCCGCGGTTCATGGAAAAATTAGGAACGGGGACCCTTACGGGAGGCGAACTTAGCCACACCGAGGTGTGTTGTCAGGGAAGGCCTCGCGAAGGCGCCGCCCCGGGCTCTCCATGCTTAGAGCCCGCCCCGCGCCCTACTATACAATAGTATAGTAGAACTCGCACCGCTTGGTGTAAAGGCCAAGACGGGCTAATAAATACTGTATCCGCTGGCAGTTGCTTCGTTTATTGTTTAAAACAAACTTCTCGTTTAGCTTGCGCTTCGTCATGCGTATAAATTATTGTAGTAGTTTTCCGGCAGTCCCAGCTTGAGACATACCACCCCGGTCATCCGACCTCCGTTGAAAAGAAGGTGGAGTGCCGGGGTGGCGCCGTACGGCTACAGTCACCTGAAAGAATTCTATATTTAATAAATAAATAAATAAATAAATAGGACGATCATTTAGTAATTTAACATATATGTGTTTGAGATTATAACGATCACCTAGTGTGATCGTAGTCAATAAATTCGTTAGCCATTTTTAGTGACGATCGAAGGGCAATAAGGGAAGCCGTCAGGCAGTGTTTCGTACTGAGCCCTAGGACTTTCATATTCTGTTTAGTTTTTACAGGCATCGCTCCCCTGCATCCCACTATTATAGTTATGACATCTGCCCTTACACTTTTGAATTTTCTCTTTATATATTCGGCGGTATTCGTATACTTCCTGACCTTCTCTCGGCAAGCATTGCGGAGATTCTCCTTGTCCTCATACCTCACAGTGACGTCCACTATGAAAGCACTATCTTGGTCTTTAATCACCAAATCAGGCTTCTTTAGTTCCCCGTCAATGCTTATTTCAGGTTCTGGGAATACCGCCCATTCTTTTGGCACGTTGTCTTGAATGAGTTTACAGATCTCATTGTGCCTTCTTATTCTTTTGGGCTTAGTGTGGGTGCAATTGCCTAAGATATGTCCTAGGGTCTCTACCTGGACGTGGCATCTTCTACACATTATTTCCCTTTCCTTTCTTGCTCTGTGTAGCGCCACTCTTGTTCCGAATGTGTTGGTTCTAAGTCGGATTGCGTCCAGGTACCTCGACGGCTGCAGTAATTCGGGGTTGTATAGCCATTGATTTCCAACTTTGTCCCCGAAAAACTCCCTAATCCCCTGTCCCTGGGAGATCAGACTGGCCCATTTATCGGTATCTTTCTTTCGAAGGGCCTTCCGTGCTTCCTCAATTCTCTCTATGGTGGTTGGCCATTCCAAGCTCATAGCCGAGGCATATTTCCGCACTATTGTCTCCTGCCCATGTAACGCTTGTCGCACTGCCGCGTCGTCTGATTCCGCCATTTTGATGGCGTTTCTCATTTTCGCGACCAGTACGATATTTTCTACCCTTTGCATTCCTAGGCCCCCGTGACCCTTACTCGTGTACAACACCCCATCCGTTGTGGGTGGATGGAGGTGTAGGATCTTTTTGATTGTCTGTTTGACCTCTTGGTCGATCTCTCTCAGGACGCCTAAGGGAGGAGGGCTTGCGACCAGTTGGTGTATATACCTGGGCAGGAGGTGCGTTCTAATTAGATTTATCTTTTGGTGAGGCTTGAGCCCCATCCTGCTATGGCCCTATTGTGACCCCCAGGTATTTCATTACTGTCTCCGGGTCAGTGTAAGGGATGTTTTCATCCCCTATTTTCAACTCCGAGTTTACCTGGTGCCATGTTTTATGTTTGCTGACGATCTGGAATGTGGAACACTTTCCCACTGACATGCTCATTCCTAGTTTTCTAAGGAATCCTACTAACATCTCAATTTGTTTCCTGGCCTGTTCTTGGCTTCTTGCCAGTAGGACCAGGTCGTCAGCAAACGCTAATACGGATACCGATTCGTCTCCCAGGGCTATGCCCTCGGTCGTCCTATCTATCTCCTCTATTATCGGCTCGATTAGGAGATTGAATAACAATGGCGATAGCGGGTCGCCTTGTTTTACCCCTCTCTGTAGTGTTATTTCCAGGACCTGCCGTTCTCTACAGCTTATTTTGGTTCTGCACCCATCGTACATGTTCCTTATGTATTTACAGATGGGTGCTGGGAACCCCTTTGCTTTCAAGCTGTCCCCTATTGCACCATGAGGAACTGTATCGAAGGCTTTGGAGATATCGACAATCGTTATGATCCCACCATCAGTTTCCTTTATCTTGTTGAGGGCGCTGCCGAGGAAGGCTATGTTATTCTTGCAGCCATCCTCTCGTGTGAATCCTTTCTGCCTTTGATGTTATTGTACTGTATTTCTTATTTTCTTATCTATCATGGCCGAGTATACCCCTCCCAGCAAGGACCCTATGGTGATCGGCCCCCAATCACTCGCATTCGTCATGCTCTTCCCCTGTTTGGGGATGAGCGTGGTCCTGTGTGTTTTCCAGTGCTCTGGGTATACTCGGCTCATCATTAGCAGATTGTACAATTTCGTGATCACGTGCAGCGCCCCATCGGCCCCGAGATAGGCTTTGCCAATTCCATCCACTCCGGCTGCCGTGTCGTTTTTGATCTTCCTCATTTTGCCTTTCATTTCCTCTATGGTAATAGGGGACCAAATGTCCTCCATTTGGGTTGTATCTTGCGGACAACTATACAACTCTTTTTCGATGGGGGGTCCCATAGTTTCCCACAGGTCCCTGTAAAGAGGTCCCACGTCCTCTTTACTAGGGGCTTCAACGGTTTTTGCCATATTAACCGTTTTTCCCGCTACCGCCATGTCGATCAATCTCCTCGGGCACACTTTGTACATTTCTTGGTACCTTGAGTACTCGTATCCTTTTCTACTTTGCCTTTTGTTTTTATTTCTGTTGTCGTTATTTCTTTGGGTTTCGTGTGCCCTCCTATTCCTATTCCTATCTCTGCTCCTACTCCTATTCCTATTCCTGTTCCTATTCCTATTCTTCCTCCTATCACCCCTGTTTCCTTTTCTGTTGGGTCCTTCCGGGGAGCCTTGGAGCAATTTTTCCGTTAATCGTATTACTATTGTATTTATTTGCTCCTTGCTAATTGTTCCTACCTGGCCTCCTATTTCTTAAATTTCCTGCTCTATTTCGCGCAGTGGGTGTTCCTCTTTGAGTGGGGAGACCAGTATGGCTTCCTGGAATGTTATATGCCTTTCCTCTATTTGGGGACTGGCTTGGGCCTCTTCCTCGTATTCTATCACATTTTCATTATCATTTTCATTCTCATTCTCATTTCCATTTTCACTTCCATCGCTTTCTACAAGGGCCCATACTGGGCTAGAGGCCGCCACAGCTTCGACCTCTGCCCTCTGCCCCTGAGGTGGGAGGAGCCTTCTCTTATCGCTTATTTGTCTAACAAGGAAACATATTCGGGTGTCCGCCTCCGATTTTGATTAAACTTGGTGGACATATTAAGCAGGTGAAAAAAAGGGACACGTATTTTTTTATAGCTGCCCAATCGCAAGTTTAGGGGGTAAATTCACCCCTTGAAGTTTCAGCAGAAAAATGGTATCTCGAAAACTGTCACAGATATAAGAAAACTTCTTAAGGAAAAGTGTCATGGTTTTTTGAGGTAAAATAAAGAGTGGTCACAGATTTTGTAAAAAGTAATTTGTTTATAACAAACAAATTTATTGTTACATTATTTTCAGAGATACAACAATTTACATAATGACAAGAAAGAACCGAAATTTTATTCTGAATCCATTGCTATATAATATGATGGATTTTCCTCCTGTGGCGGATACCCGAATATGTTTCCTTGTAAGCGTATTTCCTGGCAGGAAGTTCCTAATTGCAACATTAGGATACCTTTCGTTTCCAAATCTATCATTTAAAATTTTGAGGAGTTCCGTTTCCTCCTCTGACCAGACGGGGACTCGTCTTCTGGGTCTATTCCTGCCAGTATTGGCACCCGCTTGAATCCTTTTGGTGTTTCTTTCTAGCGGGTGCTTGTGCCTTTCGTGCTGAGAGAGGCCCCTCTGGGTTTGGTAGGTGTTTCCGCATATTGTGCATCTGAATTCGATTACACCCCCTGCTGCTTCCTCTTCCTCCAATGCCGTGCAGCGGGCAAAGTGGCAGCGCCATCCGTGGAGCATCGCAAAGCTCCTCTGGCATGGCCTGCATCTCCAACTAGCTTTACCTAGGGGGTGCTCTTTAATTACACTGTTCAACACGGGTCTGATTTTGTAACCTTCAATATGTGTTTCTTATAGACTTTGATGTGCTTACTTACTTACCGTTTTTCTTCAGTGGCACTGCTGGGTGCCACTGTCGCCGCCACGTGTTTTGCCAAACTTTTTCGCTTGTATATCGAATACAAAAATGATTTTGTAACTTCCGTTGATGCTTTCCTTTGCAGAAAGGTCTGCTCTATCGCGTGGCATAGTTAGATTTGCTCCTGGACCCTTAGTTTTTGAAATAAACTGAAAGATATCAGCCAAAATGGGTATATTTTCGGTGTCCCTTTCAGGTTGATCATTATTTAAACACATTTAAATGTTTATAGTCTAATAACAACATATACCATTTTATTCGTGAAACTTCAAAGAATCATTTGGCACCAAGCGCAACTGAATAACTATTACCGCAAAAGTACAAAACACTTCCAAAGTTGAAAATTTGCGATTTTTATCAAAATTGATTTTTTAAAAAATGGTACGTTCTGGAGAAAAACGGATTCCAGATTCGTATTCAGCACATTAAAGTCTATAAGGAACGCATATTGAAGGTTACAAAATCAAGAAAAAGTTGAAATTTGTCGAACAGTGTTATGTGCTCTTCAAATTCTGCTGCCCGCAGGAAACACCTTACCAACCCTTTTTTTGTGCATATGTTGCAAGTAATGTTATCATAACCCAGGGGCAGATCAATTATTTGTACCATCTCTGTTCCATTAGCATTGCCTTGGTCGTCAACAACAGTCCCACTGTCCAAAGCGGACAAGTCCGCCACAGAGGCCCCGGGACTGAGGGCCTCTGCGTCCGAGGCTCCACTTTCTGCTGTGCTATCCATTACTAGATTTAAGATTTTGGGATCTATGCTACGTTTCCTATCCATATCCTAGTCAAATCCATGGGAGTTGCCTATTCGTGGGTGCAAACTATCCAGATGGGCGAACGACACACCGGCCACAGGCTAGCGTCTCCGTTTTCTGCATTGCCCTTTCTTATTTGGGGCCCGATCCACTAACAGCTAAGTGGGTGTCAGTGCCCAGGCACCTTTGACCCCATTATGCTTTTATACGGAGAGGTGGCACATTGTACCATTTTTATGGAACGCTTCCTCTCCTTCATTCTCCTTTACTATACTTCGTGCTCTTTAGCCGTTATACCATCCACACATCTAGCTCGGATAGGAGGGGTCGCCACTCCCCTTGCAGTGTGCACCTCACTGCCCCTACCTTTGACGACCGCCTGCTAATGGCCTCGAACACCTTCGCAGACGTTGCGTCCGTGGCTGCTCTCCCGCAGTTGACTGGTTTCGCAGAATGACCTTAATGAATTGGTTTGGCGACTGTGGTTTCCAGGCCACAAGGAGTCTCCACAGGTTCTGCCGACAGAACGCCTGCGGAGCCCCCAACGCTCCACACCGCCCACCTAGCCTATTCGTCGTAACGTTAGTACTAGATGTGCACCCTTCGCACAAAGCGATACTCCAGGGCCGAACCATCACGCCGACCTCGGTCACCCTGTGTATAGCTGCGACAGTTGACATCAACAAGTTGATGCCAACGTCATGCGGGCTAGACGCAAGGGGCTATTTTCCCCTAGACAGTGCTTCACGGTCTATTGCCGTGGGGTGCCAGATAGAAAGAAAAGTACCTCGCACCCCCTTTTTTTTCGAGGTGGAAATCGTCGAAAGACACCTCCCGCCCTGGGGGAGAGCAGGAAGTAGTGTCGGATTTCTACCGACTAAAACCACCCCGGTTACCTAACCTCGGCGCTTGTAGGGGAGGCCCCGTGACCTACGAAGACACTTCCGGTGCCTCCCCACGCCCGGCCATTGCGGCCCCATCCGCGGGAGGGTCAGAAGGACCCTCCGAAAAACTCTGGTGCAGTAGCACCTGGCCGCGCCAGGGGTAACACCCAGCGCGGCTTACCTTTTCCAGGCCGTGATAAGGGCGACTCGGGCCCCCACCCGAGCCGCCCACGGCTCTCCGACGGCACCGCGGGATTGGGGGGGACTGTTCCTCCCCGGCAGAACCGCCCGTATACGGGGTATTGGCGAGTTCAACCAGCAGGGGGGTGAGGGGGAACACCACAGCGCCCCTCGGGTCCATCAGCCATTCACACCGCGGGAGGGGGGATCTCCGAACGTGGGTGTACCCTCCATCCGAGGCTTTTTATTTGATTCTGGGCCAGTTGAAGTACAGCTATAAGGGAAGGCAACCCTTATAGCCGTTGGTTCGCAGGGGCAGGTCTTGGTTTCGCCCCCCGCGGGAAGATCCCATGGGGGGTTACTCGTGGCGGGAACCGCGTAGAGGTGCCATGCTTGCTAACTATGACTCTCAGTGGGGGAGGCTAGTCTCGGGTACTAGTCCGGCGTTCCGCTGCAACCTCCGATGTTACAGCAGGGCCGTCCCGACACCTCAAGCGACTGCCTCTCTCACAGATCCTAAAGATGTTCGGAAGGATCTCGGAGCCAGAGGGCCCTTAAGAGAGTCATAGTTACTCCCGCCGTTTACCCGCGCTTTCTTGAATTTCTTCACGTTGACATTCAGAGCACTGGGCAGAAATCACATTGCGTCAACACCCGCGGGGGCCATCGCAATGCTTTGTTTTAATTAGACAGTCGGATTCCCCTAGTCCGTGCCAGTTCTGAGTTGAGCGTTGAATGGCGGCCGAAGAGAACGACCACGACGGAAGATCCGCCACGGAAGCCTCGCAGCAAGGAAGATCCGCGGGAGGCCAAGGCACGGGACCGAGCTCGGATCCCTTTCGCAATAATGCGTCCGTTCACCTCGCACAGGCCCGGCACGTCGGCCAAACCCACTTCCCGTCCAAGCCCGACACGCCCCGCTCCTCAGAGCCAATCCTTATTGCGAAGTTACGGATCCAATTTGACGACTTCCCTTACCTACATTAATCTATCGACTAGAGGCTCTTTACCTTGGAGACCTGCTGCGGATATGGGTACGAACCGGCGCGACACCTCCACGTGGCCCTCTCCCGGATTATCAAGGTCCGACGGGAAGATCCGGACACCGCCGCAACTGCGGTGCTCTTCGCGTCCCAATCCCTATCTCCCTGCTAGAGGTTTCCAGGGAACTCGAACGCTTGTACAGAAAAGAAAACTCTTCCCGGATCTCCCGACGGCGTCTGCAGGTCGTTTTGGGTTACCCCGACGAACTCTCTCACGAGGGCCCGATTGGTATGCGGTTCCGCTGCCGGGTTACGGAATAGGAACCGGATTCCCTTTCGCCCGACGGGTGTGTTTCTCTATCATATAGATTATATGTTTTAGGACACCTCATCTACATAGGATTTCTCTTAGGGCTTAGGATCGACTGACTCGTGTGCAACGGCTGTTCACACGAAACCCTTCTCCACGTCAGTCCTCCAGGGCCTCGTCGGTGTATTTGCTAATACCACCAAGATCTGCACCGATGGCGGCTCCAGGCAGGCTCACGCCCAGGCCCTTCTGCGCACACCGCCGCGACCCTCCTACTCGTCAGGGCTTCATGGAGGACGGCCACCCGAGGGCGACGCGTGCCTCCCCACTTGCCGCTGACGGCGGAGTATAGGCGCGACGCTTCAGCGCCATCCATTTTCAGGGCTAGTTGCTTCGGCAGGTGAGTTGTTACACACTCCTTAGCGGATTCCGACTTCCATGGCCACCGTCCTGCTGTCTTAAGCAACCAACGCCTTTTCATGGTATCCCATAAGCGTCGACTTAGGCGCCTTAACTCTGCGTTTGGTTCATCCCACAGCGCCAGTTCTGCTTGCCAAAATTGGCCCACTTGGCACTCTGATCCAAAATCTCGTGGCTTCACGTTTCAAGCAAGCCAGAGATCTCACCCATTTAAAGTTTGAGAATAGGTTGAGGTCGTTTCGGCCCCAAGGCCTCTAATCATTCGCTTTACCAGATTAGACTCGCACGCGTTCACAGAGGAACGAGCGAGTGCCAGCTATCCTGAGGGAAACTTCGGAGGGAACCAGCTACTAGATGGTTCGATTAGTCTTTCGCCCCTATACCCAGTTCCGACGATCGATTTGCACGTCAGAATCGCTACGGACCTCCATCAGGGTTTCCCCTGACTTCGTCCTGACCAGGCATAGTTCACCATCTTTCGGGTCCCAACGTGAACGCTCTAGGTGCGCCTCTTCTCGCAATGAGAACGAAACGCCCCGGGAGTGCGAGGCCGCATCATAACGCAGGCCATCCTCCCTAGGTCGACGCTGAGGCCGACCTTCACTTTCATTTCGCCTTTAGGTTTATGCATCCCAATGACTCGTGCACATGTTAGACTCCTTGGTCCGTGTTTGAAGACGGGTCCTGAGAGTACCCAAAGCAGTAGCGTCGCCGACCGGTAATTCGATGTTTGGCCAGTCCGAGGACACCGCCTGCTAACAGGTGGTCAGGCCCGGGGACGGCACCGGGTCCGCGCCTCCGGGTTAAACTGACCTAGCTTGCGGCGGGCCTGACGCATATACATTCAGAGAATGGATTGGTTGCGGCCCGATATCGTGCGAGTATCGTCGTGCAGCCGGCCAGATGACCGAGGGCCTGACGCGCGTCCCCTTGCGGCGACGCGGCAGGCGCCCACTCGGGCCGTAGACCGACACACAACGGGTCGCGACGTTCTACTAGGAGAGAAGTGCACGACTACGTTTCCCGAACATTCAGGCCGAAGGCGGCGTGCCCCTGCTATGCACTCTCAAGCAACCCGACTCTAAGGAGAGATCCTCCCGAAACGCGTACCGGTCGCTACCGGCCTGGCACCCTCTACGGGTCAATTCAAGATGGACTTGGACGCGGTTCGACGCCACGGGATAAACGGATCCTCCCGAACACTACATTTCCCGGCGGCAGTACCGCGGGATTCAGTGCTGGGCTAATTCCGGTTCGCTCGCCGCTACTAAGGAAATCCTTGTTAGTTTCTTTTCCTCCGCTTAGTAATATGCTTATTACATTCAGCGGGTAATCTCGCCTACTCTCAGGTCGTCTTGGTACGTTATCGAGAAGGGTACCGGCAAGGTACAAAAAAAAAGAAAACAAAAGAAGAACGGAAAAAATCGCGAGTTGCAATTTCGCTATGGAAATCTGTTCTCGGTCGCGCGCAAAGATTCGTTTCGGGCGACGTCGGGAGCGCGGTCTTTAAATGCGTTGGCATCCAGAACAAAGCGACCGCTAAAAGAAGCCGCAGTGCACCGGGGTCAAACGCCCGCGACAAACGCCGACGAACGTCCAACAATCGCTCGTACGTCGCGAAAGTCTCGACATTCCCCACTTTATTACCATCATCTCCTTTCTTCCATCCCAAACGCCCGAAACCTGTAACGTTCTAACGCGAACGATGGCGGGGATCCTTCGGAAGGGGAAAAGAAACGGGGGTTCATGTGAGCGAACGCAACGCAAGCAGTATTTAGTTACGTGAACGACCCTCAGCCAGGCGTGGTCCAGGATTTGGAATCCGTGGACCGCAATGTGCGTTCGAAATGTCGATGTTCATGTGTCCTGCAGTTCACACCTTGACGCGCAATTAGCGCGTAATCGTATATAATTTTATTCATATTGTGTTTTTGTTTCAATCCCTCTGGTACTTCGTTTCGAAATGAACAGAGACCCTACGCAACCCGCAAGCGCGCGCCGGAAGCGAGGGCGTCGCCAACGTCCCCATAAGAGACGAAAATTGTTGACGACTCGATACGGTCCAGTGACGAAGCACGCCGGGAGACGCTGACGCGTCTCCCCGACAGCCGGGCGAAGAGTACATTATGTTAAATGAACCGTCGAATGTCACGGGGTCGAGGGAAACGGCGGGAGATTTCGCACGCGATAACGGCGCGCAGCGCCTTTGGTTCGATGATCACGGTCCCGTTTGGTGGGAGAATATTTTTCTTGTTGTCAAGGAAGGGGTCGGGCGAAACGCGCTGCTCCGGATAACCTCGAGTCGGTCTTGCGTCCCAATTATTCCATAGAAGAGAATCGACGACGGACGTATCCGTCGAACGTATTCTCCTCGTTTGAACGGCACGGGTGTCCGACGCACGAGCTGCGAGTCTTACCGAAGCCGGTTCCATATTTACTCCCGAACAACCACCTCATTTCCTTCAAGTTTTCATTCTCTTCCGCTTTCGGAAACGCATGATGTATGGGAACCTTTAAATAACGGGCGCACATCAACGCCGATGCGTGTAATTCGATTTTCGTTCCAGGTTACCCGATCCGTGCGCGATAAAAATGTGGCACAGTTTCGTCTTCGATTGGACGCAAAATTTCCTTCACCGAGAGAAAACGGCGAGGAGCACGTAACCCACGGGGCGATATTTCCCTTGGTAATAAAGAAACAAATAGGAAAAGAAGAGAAGGAAAAGCGTTCGACGAATGTATTCCCTTTCTCCCCTTACTATCCTTCTGTCCTTCGCGCCGAGGTACTTACCGACGCTCGCGCTGGAAGAGATCCTCGATGTGTGTCCCCTGGTGAGAGGAACTCGGGAAACGTATACACGATCGGGACAAGAGGCAACCGAAGAACGGTCTATCCGAAACGCTCTAGAGTTTCTGGTCTCATCTCACTCTCGCTCGTCCCCAACCTGACACGAGGCATTGCGTATTTTCTAAACGTATCGGAAGTATTAGAGAACGGCGGGTCTGTGTGTCGACCTCACGCAAGCGTCCGTTTAAAACTTCTCTCGAAAACGTCTCAATATACGCGTTCATCCCGTTGCCGTGGAGCGCGAGAAGAGACGTCGCAGAATTCGAACTGGATCAGTCGGCCGCTTCGTCTGAACTTGAAATCCGAAAGGGTTCCCGGTTTCGACGCGCTTGTTAATGACCTCGGCGGGCCTCCGTCGAACGGACACCGGACAGGAGGACAAAGTCTCCGCGCGTAAGCCGCGTGTCGTCGACGGCGGTGCCGAGGCTCGTTCGATATCGTTTTTCATTTTTTCGTTCGATATAGTTATGCTATCGGACGGTTTTTCTTTCTTTCTTTCTTCCTTTCTAATCTTACAAGCCATGATGATTATATATTATTTTTCGTGTGTCTTAATGTAATGGCATAAAGACAGGTACGCATCTCTAATTGTTTATATCTTTTAAACTATTGAGTATCTGAAGCTAATATTTGACACCTATCATTAGGGGCCTATATAGTATCATCTTACAAAAGCTCGTGAAAATCGAAGTCGGACAATTGGGGTCCTTCCCTTGTCAGTAAAGAGCACCGCGATGGGATATTAGTTGGACCGCCCGCGAGGAGCTAAGCCCACCGGTAGGACGTACCACATAATGCCAGTTAAACACCGCGAGCGGTGAACCGACACTGTGACGCACCAGGCGATTGAACCGAGTACAGACCCTTGCGGGCATCCTTTCTGCATGTAACGACTAATTTTTTCATATTTTGGTTTTACTAGCATTTCCCTATTTATGAAATAACTTTTTAATATTTTAACTAGTGTGGTGCTACACTCAGCTTTTATCATTTTTGCAATAATGGCCGGCCACCATAAGTTATCGAATGCCGCTTCAATATCTATAAATACAGTAAGTATATATTTTTTATTACTATTTGTACGGAAGCGAGTGGAGTCGGGGACAGCGGACACTGGCAAATCAAAGATCAAAAACAAGCAACGGCCAAATTGCCGCTTCCTCGCTCCGCGCTCCCGGCATGCCGGCCGCCCGAGCGACGACAACATATTTGCGCTCTAGCGGGCGACCAAAAAAAGGGGCATACTCGTGCGCTCGGCTCGAGCATCGCCGATTCGAGCGAAGGCGTTAGATTCGAATTAGCCGCTGAGCAGCAAACATCAAACCACCGAACCTTCGCAAAGTCCGCCAATTCTGTAATCGCAGATTAATAAACGTGCGCTTGTCACCCAGTGAATCCAGAGTTTCTTTACGTCCATTCGCGAAAGACGATCGCAAACAACTGGTCCTTCGAGCCGGATTCACATTCGACGAGTTCAAACCGTTTGTTTAAAACCGTGGACGAGAAGCCAAGATGTCGACGAAGTTCACGATCTTGAAGGAGCTGGAGACGTCCATCCATACGATGTCCCGTATGGTGGACAACTATAAGAAGAAGGGAAAGGCGAAGTTCTCCCAAGCATCAGCGCGCGGCCGCCTGGACGACCTGAAGGAGTTGTGGACGCGGTGCCAAGCTCTCAACGCCGAAGTGGAGACGGCTTTCGAAGAAAGCGAACGCGCCAAACTCGCGTACTTCACCAAGGGAGGGTTCGAGCAAGCGGCTGACGAATACTATGAGGCCAGCGATTACTTCCGGGAGCTCATGGCAGAGTTCAAATCCGAACCGACTCACTCAGCGGAGCAAGCAGCAGGAACGAGCAAGTCGGGCGACAAGCTTCCACCGGTGGACATCCGGCCCTTCTGCAGGGACTACAGCGAGTGGCCCAGCTTCCGGGACCTGTTCCAGTCCGTCGTCGGGAAACGTAGCGACATCAGTCAGGTAACGAAATTGCACCATTTGCTCAGCTGCGTCAAGGGCGAGGCACTCGAGGTCATTCGCGACATCGAACTGTCGAATGCCGGGTACGCGAGCGCGTGGGAAACGTTAGTAGAAACCTACGAGAGCGAACGGCGGCAAATCACGACTTTGTTCGAGCAATTATTGCGGATCCCGTACTTGAAGTCGGCCGCGGGGAGGTCAATCGGTGACATCCGAGGTTTGGTACGTCGAACTGTGCGAGCGCTAACCAATATCACGGGCAAAACCGAGTTTTGGGACGGGTTTCTCTTGTCATTCGTTCTGGAGCATCTCGACCCTGAGACCCAGTGTGAGTGGAACGACCGGCTCGGAACATCGAAAGACTTCCCTCGGTATTCGGATTTCGATGCGTTTCTGGAACATCGAGCGACGACGCTCCAATACAATTCCGCGGTCCTGGAGAGCAAGGGGAACAAGCCCGTCGCTAAGGGGCAAACGCGCGCGTGTTCGTCCGTGGCAGTAAACTGCGGTGCGCTCACGAACGTCGGAGACTCCGGGGCGGCGAGACCCAACAGCGGTGACAGTGCGTGTCCACTGTGTCGCTTGGGACACCCGTTGCGCGATTGTCCAAAATTCGTTGGGAAAACCGTAGCTCAGCGTCGCGAAATCACAGTTAAATATAACGCGTGTTATAATTGCCTCGGGACTAATCACGGGGTTGCAGAATGCGGGAGCCGCTATCGGTGCAAGAAATGTCGAGCGCAGCACCATACGCTCCTACACGTCGAGCCAGCGGGCAGCTCAAAGCCGCCAACGAAACGGGTCGTACCCGAACCGGAGTCGAGCCGGTTCGACCATGCGGCGAGCGCATCGCTCGCACTACACAAATCGACTCATCCCGTTTCGGGCGGCATTGCCGTTTTGTTAAAGACGGCCGTGATTCGCGTTCACGGCGAGGCGGGAAGATCCGCGACGGTAAGGGCCCTCATCGACGAGGGATCGCAGGTGACCCTGATTACGCAGCAACTCGCGGATTTGCTGCACCTCCGCAGAGAGAGAGCAGCAATGTGATCATTACCACGGCGGGCGGTAACAAGCTCGGTGCTGGACGGCACGCGGCGAGCATAGCGTTTTCTCCCAATCGCGCCGATACGCCGAGGATCGAGGCGCGCAGTCACATTGTCCCGACCTTAGTCGGAATTGCAAAACAGCGGGTCGACACCTCCGCGTTCACGCCTTTAAAGGGACTCGTACTAGCAGACGACGATCCAACATCGTCTCGGCGACTCGACGCTCTCATAGGGGCCGATGTATGCAATCGACTCTTCTGGAAGGGCGTGAGATACAGCCGCGATCGTGGGCTGAAGGCCGAAAGAACCGTGTTCGGCTGGGTACTTTCAGGCGCGACCGCTTCGCGAACGGGCGGGGGGGCAACGCACGGGGCCGTCGGGTGCGTCACGGCAATCAAAGCCGAGGACCGGCCGCGGCTCGACGAGGAACTCCGGCGGTTTTGGGAGATCGAGGAGATCCAGGTTAGGCCCGCAATGTCTCCGCTGGATGCCGCCTGCGAGCAACATTTTGTACGGACCCACTTGCGGACACCGGAAGGACGATTCGTCGTCCGCCTCCCGTTCAGGCAGTCGTCAACGCCCGAGGTGGGAGAGTCGCGAATTATCGCGGCTACGCGTTTCCGATCGCTACAAAAGAAACTCGCTCGGGATGCCACCGTGAATCGCGAGTATTCGGCGTTCATGCGGGAGTACGAGGAAGCGGGGCACATGCGTCGCGCTCCGGACGCCCCGTCACGAGAGGCTCCGGTATACATCCCCCACCACCCCGTGCTCAGAGCCGACAGTCTGACGTCTCGATTACGCGTCGTGTTCGATGCGTCCTGCACGACCGAAACCGGGAGGTCTCTGAACGACTGCCTGCTGCCGGGACCGAAGCTGCAAACGGACCTGCCGACGGTTCTGCTTCGGTGGCGGCAGCATCGGTATGTTTATAGTGCCGATATCGAAAAAATGTACAGGCAGATCAGAGTCCATCAGGACGATATCGATTTCCAGCGGATCCTGTGGGCGCCTCGGCAAGCCGAGGAACCGGGGGAATTTCAGCTTCTCACCGTCACGTATGGGTTGAACTGTGCGCCATATCTTGCGCTGAGAGTCTTGCGCGAATTAACGGACAGGGACGGGGACCGGTTTCCGTTAGCCGCGCCGGTCATGCGGCAACAAACATACGTCGACGACGTTTTGTTCGGCGGAGAGAGTATCGAGGCGCTGTTGAGAACGCGCGATGACGTCGTCGGACTTTTGAAGGGCGGCGGATTCCGCCTCCGCAAGTGGGCGAGCAATTCTCCCGAATTGCTCGAGGATCTGGACGAGGGGGATCACGGGTTGTCGTGCACGCGGGAGCTCGCCGAGGACGAACAAGTGAAGATTCTGGGAATCGCGTGGCATCCGCGCGCTGGTTCGTTCGGCATTAACGTCACGCCGCCCTCCACGATTCCGACGACGAAACGCGCGATTCTTTCCGTCGTCGCGCGGTTCTATGACCCGCTCGGGTGGATCACGCCGGTGATCATTGTGGCCAAAATACTTCTGCAGGAGCTATGGCGCACCACGGTCGATTGGGGCGACACGCTCCCGGAACCGCTTCGCGTTCAGTGGGTGGAGATATATCGGGGTCTCTCAAACCTTCGCGAGATTTCGCTGCCGCGCTGGACGGGAATTGACTCGACGAATCTCCGCGTCGAACTCCACGGTTTCGCCGACGCCTCGAGTCACGCATACGCTTCCGCACCGACGGAAGTTCGAGCGTAACGTTGCTCGCCGGAAAGTCGCGAGTCGCGCCGTTGAAGCCGCTCACTATTCCGCGGCTCGAGTTGTGCGCAGCCTCTCTGCTCGCACGACTGGTCGACAGGATCAGGGACACAATCGAAACGACCGTGCACGCAACATACTGTTGGACCGACTCCACAGTCGTGCTCGCGTGGCTCCAGGACCATCCGTCGCGATGGCAAACCTTCGTCGAGAATCGGGTCCAAGAGATACAGACGCGGATTCCGGAGGCTGCGTGGCGACACGTCCCGACGGCGGACAACCCCGCGGATTGCGCGTCGCGGGGCTTGACCGGGCAGCAGTTGCCGGCCTTTTCGCTATGGTGGAGCGGACCCCGGTGGCTCGCGGGCTCGCCCGATTTCTGGCCGCGAACAACTCCACCATCGGCGGACTCCGCCCTAGAGGAGAAGCGTCGCGTGGTTCTCGCGACAGCCCGGGCCCCTTCTTGGGACCTCCATACGCACTTCTCATCCTGGCCGAAACTGCTCCGGGTGACCGCGCTCCTGTTACGATTCATCCGCCGCTGCCGCCGTGAGTCACCGGATCCGGACGTCCCCGTGGACGCGCTGGGAACCGACGAGGTCGCGCGCGCGCGCGATCACTGGATGCGGACGATCCAGTCAGAATTATTTCCCGACGAGGTGTCAGCATTAGACCGAGGGAGAGCGGTGCGAGCATCGAGTCCGCTAAGCGCCCTGAACCCGTTCTTGGGGCCGGAAAAAATAATTCGCGTGGGGGGTCGATTGAAGAACGCGGAACTACCATTCTCACAGCGCCACCCGATCGCGCTCGGTGACCATCACCTCGTGAGACTAATGATCGCGAACGTGCATCAGCGCACGTTACATGGAGGGCCGCAGTTGAAGCTCTGTACTCTCCGGCGGGAATTCTGGGTGCTTCGGGCTCGAAGTCTCGTTCGCGCCGTGATCCATCGGTGCGTGCGGTGCGTCCGGGAGAGAGCGAAGACACCCACGCAACTGATGGGACAGCTACCCGCCCCGCGCGTGACGCGGTCCACCAAAACGTTCGACCACACCGGTGTCGACTACGCCGGACCGATACAGGTTCGCGCCTCCACGGGACGAGGCATCGCAACCCGAAAAGCCTACATCGCCGTGTTCGTGTGTCTCGCGACGCGCGCGATTCACCTGGAACTCGTTGCCGATCTGAGCACGGAGGCGTTTCTTCGCGCCTTCGCGAGGTTTACGTCGCGTCGTGGTCTGCCGTCCACCGTTTATTGGGATAACGGCACGACTTTCGTGGGCGCCGCGATCCGGAACGCCGATGCGCGAAACAGACTAGCAGGTGACGGCGTGGCATGGAAATTTATTCCCCCTAGCGCTCCTCATTTTGGTGGACTCTGGGAGGCCGGGGTGCGGTCGGTGAAGTTTCACCTGCGGCGCATTCTCGGCGATCATAAGCTCATGTTTGAGGAATTCGTAACCCTCCTGTGTCGGGTTGAGGCATGTTTAAATTCAAGGCCGATTGCGCCTCTCTCCGACGCAATCGACGATTTTGATGCGCTAACGCCCGGCCACTTCCTCGTTGGACATTCTCTCACCAGCGCCCCCGAGTCGACGCTACTGGAGGTAAATGAAAATCGGCTGTCGCGGTGGCAATTGGTCCGTGTCCTCTACGAGCGTTTCTGGAAACGGTGGAGGGACACCTACCTCAACACTCTGCAGCAGAGGAACCAGTGGCGTACGCGAGCGCCGTCATTGAAAACCGGGCAGCTGATCTTGCTGCGCAACTCCGCGCAACCGCCATGCAAATGGGTGATGGGACGCATCATCGAAGTGCATCCGGGTGCGGATGGCTTAGTCCGCGTCGTGACAGTAAAAACCGCGGAGTCAGTTTTCAAGCGACCCATCACCCAGTTATGTGTCCTACCCGTTGACCAAACCCAGACGCGGCGAGACGATGACAATCACGCGCAGCGCGCGGCGCCTTGACGCCAGCTGAGCAAAACCGTTACCTGACAACTCGCGATCGCCAGCGCCCGGTGCAGCGCAGCACCGTGGGCGACCGTCGCGTGCGAAGCAACGTCACGAACTCCTTGTAAAATTCGACGCGCTTTAGGATTGTAAAGTAAGAGGCCATGTATTGAGATGACTTGATATGTATTGAAACGGACGTTTCAAGGCGGGCGGTATGTACGGAAGCGAGTGGAGTCGGGGACAGCGGACATTGGCAAATCAAAGATAAAAAACAAGCAACGGCCAAATTGCCGCTTCCTCGCTCCGCGCTCCCGGCATGCCGTCCGCCCGAGCGACGACAACATATTTGCGCTCTAGCGGGCGACCAAAAAAAGGGGCATACTCGTGCGCTCGGCTCGAGCATCGCCGATTCGAGCGAAGGCGTTAGATTCGAATTAGCCGCTGAGCAGCAAACATCAAACCACCGAACCTTCGCAAAGTCCGCCAATTCTGTAATCGCAGATTAATAAACGTGCGCTTGTCACCCAGTGAATCCAGAGTTTCTTTACGTCCATTCGCGAAAGACGATCGCAAACACTATTATTAATAGTCATTTTTAAAGCAGTCAAAGCATCTTCTGTGGACTTATGCGGCTTGAAGCCAAATTGCATGTCGTTCTCTAGTTCTTTATTTTTATAATATGTTTGTATTCTGCTTACAATGACGCGTTCGAAAAATTGTCCTATGGCGGGTAACAGGGCTATGGGCCTATATGCATTAAAAAGAGCTCTATCTCTCATGGGATTTTTTAGAATTATTTTTAAATTACCCTGCTTCCATAAAACCGGAAATACTCCATTCCTCATACAGTTATTAAAAAGATTATAAATAATATACTTATCCGCATTCCAAAGTTTAAAAATTATCTCAGACTGGAAGCAGTCTAAGCCTGGAGCCTTATTTTTATTACATTTATTTAGCGAATTAAAAATCTCTTCAAATGAGATGTCGGGTTCTAAATTATTGTTATAGTATAAATTGTTATTCGTTTTTAATTCCTTCTGATCATTTGTTTCATCTTCATCTATATCTCTAGGCATGCATTTATTTAATAGTTCCTGTACAGTTTCATGCCAACTTGTGGTTGATTCGCCTGATGGGAGCCTCAGAGCACCCAATTTTTCATCTTTATTTATTTTATTACGAACAATCTTATAAATCATGCCCCACGGGGTCTCTATTTCCTTCTTTTGTTGCGAAGTTTTTCCATGACTGTTTCTTTGTTTTCTTTATTGTAGCAACATACAGAGTGGCCCGGAACTCGCGCGGCATTTTTAAAACAAGGGGTAGCTGAGGTGATTATGAACAACTTTTTCCTTGACCAAAATATTGTTTGAAGCTTCGTTTTTTAGTTATTAACGAAAAACGATGGCCAATGCGAGCGCCCGTATAGCGCGAGCTCAGTCACAATTACTCGCGGCCGAGATCGGGTGCATCGAGGGGCAACGTACGGCAAATATTACAATCGTCTTACATTAAGAATAGTGTGCAATTCTTCGTTATTTATCAATAACAATTTAATTAACAAGTCGTTTAATAACTGTTCCATACTTTTATTCGTTTTCCGAAACGAATAAAGTGTTTTATTAATTATGAAAAAAGTGTTTGGATGATTAATGTTAGAAAAGGGTAGTTAATTAAACTTATCCATTCGACCGCGAATTGACCTGCTTTGACGGTGTCTTGCCATATGGTCATTGTACCGATCCTGACCTATTTTTACAATTTAAATGCCACGTCCCAGCGATCGATACGATCTGATTCGCACTTGTTTCCACACGCACAGGACACGCACTTACGAACATTACGAAAGTTAATGTGTGTGTCATGTGCGTGTGGAAACAAGTGCGACTCAGTTCTGTATCGATCGCCGGGACGTGGCATTTAAATTGTAAAAATAGGTCAGGATCGGTACAATGACCATATGGCAAGACACCGTCGAAGCAGGTAAATTCGCGGTCGAATGTATAAGTTTATTTAACTACCCTTTTCTAACATTAATCATCCAAACACTTTTTTCATAATTAATAAAACACTTTATTCGTTTCGGAAAATGAATAAAAGTATGGAACAGTTATTAAACGACTTGTTAATTAAATTGTTATTGATGAATAACGAAGAATTACACACTATTCTTAATGTAAGACGATTGCAATATTTGCCGTACGTTGCCCCTCGATGCACCCGATCTCGGCCGCCCGCAATTGTGACTGAGCTCGCGCTATACGGGTACTCGCATTGGCCAGTGTTTTTCGTTAATAACTCAAAAACGAAGCTTCAAACAATATTTTGGTCAAGGAAAAAGTTGTTCAGAATCACTTCAGCTACCCCTTTTTACAAATACCGGGCGAGTTCCGGGCCACCCTGTATTTATTTATAATTAATTTGAATTTTAGTCCATAATCCGGAATTAGGTCATAAAAATTTAATTTTAATGCTCTTTGTAATTGTTTTTGAAGTTATACTTCTTTAGGCGCGCTATGGAGAAATGATGAGGAGTGAATTTTTGCGATGCGCGCGCACCATGTGAGAAAAAGTCTACACCATGAAGGTGCTTGCTAAACCCCTCAAGAAAAAGACTACCAACAAAATAACTTCAAAAAATAGAAGTAGAGATCTCCATTGCACGCGCATGTTGGCATGCGCGTCGCGTTTCATAGCTGTGTTCAACTGTATTTATACTATTTGAATACATACATGTCTCTGAATGCATAATACGTGTTTTATTTGATTACTAATAACAATTATATATCTGTTTATTAATTATATGTATACAGTTGTTACGTATGAATAACATTTCTTTTACGCTGCGTTCACACGTGCCGTTCGATCTTGCTTAAGAACGGAAGACGCTCAAGGATTTCACTCACTATCATATGAATAATATTCTTTTACGCTGCACTCGCACGTGCCGTCCGATCTTGCCTAAACACGGAAGACGCTCAAGGATTTCGCTCACTATCATACGAATAATAGGGCTTTTGATATCAACTGAATTTATCATAACCGATTGAGTACATGCGTAATTCGGCCAAGACCCTGCGATCTTACCATATATGGAGGCCTCTAATGAGTCCCCTCGATACATTTTGCACTATATAAACCCTTCGTTTTTTATCATCTTCGGTTCATAACTATACAGTTACGTGCGTAGTTACGTCGCATTACGTTTGTGCAGAGTCGGTTACGTTCAGTAAGAATTGGACTTAGAGTATCAATCAGATCAAGTTAACCCGTCGGAATCCGCGAAGTACGGTTGAAGTTCCTTCGGTATACCGTGTAACCGTTCTCCGACCCCGCATCGCCAGTGCGTCAACACCGTGCAGCTTAGGTAATAATCACACACACTAATAAATGATATCGCGACAATTACATTTGTATAAACAACTGATTTACTATATAAAGTTATAACTGTTCATTAATAAATCGAGTAGATTCGTTAAAACCTATCTTTACTCCGTAATTCTTTACATTAGTAGTAACGTTCCCACAGATACAACTTAACCGCTCGAGTTGTATCGAACAATAAATTAAACTAACAAATTCTCAACCATATTCCTTGAGATATATCCACATCGCCGGCTTAGGCGTTGCCGACAGCCCCGGCTCGTAACACAGTAGTGATTGATATCGAATATTGGTAAATATTATTTAAATCATTCGATAGTATATTAACTATCTAAAAGAATTATAGAGTAATAAATAATATTCATTGCAGAGAATTTCATGTTGCCATTAAATTATAAATTAATATTTCATACAAAAGAGACATTGAAATACAATTTTTCATTGAGGTTTATTTGATTATTTACAATTATTTATTTCTTTTCAGTATCAATTAATGTTTATCTCAGTTAATTTAATAAATACATATGTTCACATTAATATTGGATGCTGAATATTTATTTTAATTTATTTAATTATTTGAAAAAATAAAAAATAAAAAAAATAGCGAGCGATACGTTGTCGTGGTTCGTCGTCAAAACACGTGTATAGTTGAAACGGGCCTTCGGAAAGTACCCCGAGTTTGAACGTTACGTCAAATTCTATTCGTTCGTATGCGAAAGCTCAGTCGTCTGAAACTCGGAACCGTTTCGGAGAGACAAATAAAGATTCACTTTATATTAGAAAAAAATATTAAATTTATATTAGATATGAAATATTTGTTTGTACTCTCTTTTCAATATATCGATTGAGATATTGATTGGAATGTATGGATTGCGAATCATTGCGTGACGAAATAATAATTAATAATTGACCGTTTGCGTTGTTTAGCAACAAGGCAATAATTCAAGCTCAAAGAGACATTAACGTTTCGAATAATTTTTAATATCGATGGAATTCCAATTTCAAAAAGTTCGAATAATCAGTTTTGGCCCATTTTGTGCAAGCTAGTATTAAAAAATTGTGCAGTGTATCCTTTTCCAATAGCAATATATTGTGGTAATGCAAAACCAAATTCCTTGTGTTCTGGATTCGCTTGTAGGGAGGACGCTCG
The DNA here is from genome assembly GCA_963583965.1 of Nomada ferruginata. Lineage (NCBI taxonomy): Eukaryota > Metazoa > Arthropoda > Insecta > Hymenoptera > Apidae > Nomada > Nomada ferruginata. The sequence goes on from OY757222.1 coordinate 8,053,698, forward strand.
TTAGCTTCGCGCCTAGCGCTGTTCCGTGGCGACAAGCGCGAGCGTTCTTCCCCACTTATCTCTCCATGCTCTTTGCCCCGCGCAGCGGTATAAATACCGTTGCGCGAGGATACTACTTGTCGGTTCTACTAACATTAACAGAGAGATAACAGGTATTTAGAGAGATTTGCGATTCCGAGTTTAAACGATTTACAAACGTTTAAACTGTTTCTAACAATAAGAGCTAAAAGGCGTGCGGAGAGACTTTATACACTATTAATTACTAGTGCTTTATTATTTCCGTTTCTTTATTGTACATTATTGTTCTTATTCGGTGCTGTTAAATATAAGTGATTCGTGCTATACGTGGATTGTGCCTATTTAATATAGATTCCTTAACCGTTACGTGTATAAATTAACATCTTAAAGAGCTATTCGAAACACCTTGGTTGATTACTTAAGTCTTAAGTGATTTTATATACGAATTAAATGATATTTTAGAGCATGGATTATTTTACACTAATACTCGAGACTGCTATCCAAAACTCACTAGTCCGCAGGATGACCGTACCAGTACACAAGTTAGGTCCGGGTAACGATAATCTTTTGGATTCGGACTCGGCCACATCTCAGGGAGGGGTGGCGTTGGCAGTCGGTCTGGACATCGCCAACGCCTTTAACTCCCTTCCTTGGGGGCGTATCGGGGGGCACTCGCTGACCACGTAGTGCCCTCTACGTGAGGAAGGTCCTAAGGGACTACCTGAGGGACAGGTGGGTCGAATATCCGGGCAGAGGTGGCCGGTTGTGCACAAGGGAGGTGGTACGATCCGGTCGGGGGGCAACTACTCCCCCCTTGGCTAGTCTGCCGGGAATATCCATGGGGCATCGACCACAGCCCATTCACACGCACATTCACTCCGTGAGCCGCTGCTTAGTTTTCACCGCTCAGCCCAAGCCCGTCCGGCATGGTTGTACCTGCCGGGAATGCATCTCCCACCGGCATGGTTTGGGCCTCATTGCAGCTACTCAAGCCCCTGCACCACGACAAGGTGGCGGCTCCTAGCAGGAGTCACCGGGAATCTGTACAACCCAAGTAGTTTTAGTCTCTTTAGTTTTAAAACTGTGTCTGAATTCAATTGAGTCTTTTATAGTCTGTAAATTTTGTTTTAGGTTCATATCCAAATTTTTATTTATAAAGTTTTCTAATAGTTCTTCCTTTTTGTATTCTTTCTCAACATCGTATATGATGATGGAGGGATCGATTTTCTTGGGTTTTTCCATTTTAATTCCAATTGATTTTAAGTTACTGTTTTTAATTATTTCCACATCATTCTTATTGCTAACTTGATTGACAATACCTTTCTTCTTCATTTGACGAGTAGATAGGGACATTCATTCATTCATTTATTGCACTATACAAATGCGGCTCGAGCGTAGGCTCATTACCGCCTTAATCATAAACTTTTAATAATTCTTTTTATTTTAGGTTCTTAGGGTAAATTCTCAATACTAGGTAAGTTTCCAAAATTTTACATATTCATTTTTTATTTTAGTCTATAAAGTTTATCTTATTATTTTAAAAACAAAAACAAGTATTTTAATATTTTCTATTGTGTGTTTCAGATTATTTCCTAGGATCACTTAGCCGCTAGGGCAGAGTCCCAACGTTGCCCGTCCCTGCCATCGAGGAGGCGGATCCACTACTCTCAAGCTCGACGATGCAATCTCTTCTTTTCTCAAATACCTGAGTGGCAAATTTGGTAAATTTTTTAAACTTTTCTTCCGTATAAACTAAATTTATTTTTTCTATATCTGGATTTAAAACATCTGAATATCTATATTGGTCGTATTTAAAAATAATATGGTTTATATCCTCTTCTTCATTTAGATGGCATATTAGGCAATTTTTCTCCTCCGTACTTTTTCTTTTAAAAAGGGTACTGTTTATAGGCCCATAACCCGTTATAATATACACACAGAATCTGTTTGGATTAAACCATTTATTTTCTATTTTAAATTTTACTTCAGGGATAAAATCATAAGTACATATGCCTTTTGTCTCAGTCTGCCATCTTACTTGCCACTCATTATAAATTTGTTCCTCAATTTTGTTTTGTTTATTCTTTTATTCTTGTGGATTCGTCAGCTATACGGAGATTTTCTTTTTGTGTATAATTATATGTTTTCCAAATAGTTGTTTTGTTCTTTTTAATACGATTTATTAGGGCTTGTCTAATTACTGCTAAATCTAATGGTAGAGTTCCAGCAATGACCTGCATTGCTGCCGTCGATGTCGTTCTGCAGGCCTTAGTTTTTAAAAGTAAGAAAGATCTTTGAGTTGCCATTAACTGCCTTATTACATGAACTTTTTGTGCTTCCTGATACCAGATTCCTGAGCCATAGGTAGCGATTGGGAGGAATACGGCGGAGTAAAGTATATTTATAACTCCAGATTTAATGCTCCATGTGTCACGGGTCACGCGTTTTAAAGCCATAGTTAGATTTATTATTTTTCCTCTTATATATTTAGTGTGATCTACAAAGTTTAATTTCCTGTCTATAATTATTCCTAAATATTTTATCTTTTCTGAATATTTTATCTTGTTGTTATTAATTTTTATTAGTGGCATTCTGTCTACATTTAAATTTCCTTTCAACAACATTGCTTGAGTTTTATCGATTGATACCCTTAATTTGTGTTCTGTAGTCCAAGAATTTAGTAAATCTAGTCCTTTTTTCGATTGTTTTTCTATTTCCGATCTTGAATTTCCTTTTATTAATATGACTAAATCGTCCGCGTAGGCAATAATTTCCGCATCGTCTTCATCTACACCTCTCTGGAAGGACTCTAAGAAGGAGTCCATGCACCAGCCCCACGCCATGGGGCCGATGATGGACCCCTGAGGGCATCCCCTCTGCATCTTTTTGCTTATAGTTTCGAATTTAGATTTGACTAGTACTTTCCTGTTTTTGAAGTAGTTTTTTATTAAATTGACCATGGTTGTACTGCAGTTTGCTTTTATTACCGGATTTATTATGGTAGGCCACCATAGGCGATCGAAGGTTGCCTCAATATCTATGAAAACCGCAACGACGTATTTTTTGTGTGAAGTCATTACACCTATTCTAAGCGCAATCAGTGCATCTTCTGTGGATTTCCTTATTCTGAACCCATACTGCTTCTGGCTCTCTAGGTTTGGGTCTCTATAATTACTTTGGACTCTTTCTATAATTATTCTTTCGAATATTTTACCTACAGTTGACAATAGAGCTATAGGCCTGTATGAGCTCAATAAAGACTTATCTTTGGTGGGGTTTTTTAATAATATTTTTAATATAGCTACTTTCCAATCTTTGGGGAAAATAGATTTGCGCATGCAATTGTTAAAAATGTTGTAGAAAATAGATCTGCCAGCATGCCATAATTTGTAAACCAACTCAACTTGGAAACCATCGGCCCCAGGCGCCTTACGTTTCTTACATTTACTAATAGATGAAAATATTTCCTCATGCGTTATGTCTGATTCGATGTTACTATTAGTGTATAAATTGTTGTTAGTTTTTAACATTTTTTGCTCATCTGTTTCTGATTCTATGTCCCCCGGTACACATTTTTCTAAAAGTTTAATTACTGTTTCCCTGCAACTCGTAGTTGTATCGCCTTACGGAAGCCTGACCAAGCTAAGAAATTCCTCCTTATTGATTTTGTTCCTTATTATCTTATACACGATACTCCATGTGTTGAGAAATGTTAGATTAGATGTAAATAGCGAAACCGTGACCAGGCGAGGGGAACCAACTAGCCTCGCTGTGCTGTACACTTATTGTTTGTTTGTGACATCCCTCACTCACACATAAGAGGGATGTCTACTAGAAATTACCTTATAAGGTAACAAAATGTAAATGGAGCATGATGATTGGCGGTCACGGCGTCAACAGAACAAATACGTGTGACCCGCCAGGAGTCACCAAGCCGATGTATGTATATAAACGGCCAAAACAGGCGGTTCATGGTCTTTAGTCGTTTGTAGTCGTTGAAGTCCAAAGTGAGCTGTTATACTTAGCACTATAATTAAAAGGCAATATAAAATTCAATCCGAGAGTGTAATTCCAATTCCCGTCCGTCTATAGCGGCATAATAATGCGGCTGAATCAGATTCGAAACACCATGGATCATGGTTTCCAACTTTTGTAACGAAATTTCTCCATGTTTGCTTTTTCGTTTTCCTTACAGTAGCTACGTATTTGTTTCTCGCGATTTTAAATTTCTGTTCATAATCCAGAATTAGATCGTTAAAGTTAAGTCTTTTTGCCCTCACTAGCTGTTTTTTGTATTTATTGACATCGATTCTTAATTTTCTTAAGTTTTCCGTCCACCAAGGAACTGCGATTATTTTCGTTGATTTTCGAGGAATAGTTTTGTTACAACACGATGTTAAGATTTTTGTAAATATTTTTACGGCTCTATCTGGGTTGTACCCTTTAAATTTTTTCTTTATATCATCATTAAATTTTATCTTTATACAGTTTGCAAAACCATCTCAGTCAGCCCTCTTTATGTTATAGGGTCTTTCTATTTTTATTTCTCTTTGCAGGTTTTGGCCTTGGTTTTGACTACCTATTTTAACCCGAAAAGTTATCAAGTTATGATCACTAGAGGAACAATCGAGACTAACTTTCCATCTTTTATTCGATGACCATGTTCGATTGACCATTTGACGTCATGAAAGTTGGAGGATTATCACGTTCATTCAGGATAACGAGATCGTTTTCCAGAATAAAATCTTCAATTAACTTGCCTCGGTCATCAGTTTTATTAGAAAACCATAGTTCTGAGTTAGAATTAGCATCAATTGTGAGTATAAATTGTTTTCCTTTTATTTTTGTTAAAATGTTATTTATTAATTCTAAAAAAGCATCAATTTGTAAAGAGAATTGACAATAAACATTTATAATATAAAATCTGCATGCATTTGTAAAAATTTCAAAAAATATAATATGTTCACTTAAGCCCGGAAATACTAATACGTTGAATTTTGTGTTTTACTACTGCTGCCACCCAAGGGGTTTTGCCTACCGGTTGTATAATCCTTAAGTTTGGGCAGTTATAACCCCGAACTTGATTTCTATAGTGATATGGCTCCTGCATACACAGGACGTCAATGTTAAGTTCTTTAATCAGAATTTCGAGTTCGGTGGCAGCAGCCGACGAACGTTGCGCGTTAATCTGTCCGATTATCACGTCCACTTTACTTTAGCCTTGTATATTTCTAAATACTTTTGAAATTCCGGGCATATTTGCTTCTGACGTTATGATTATATTCCTTTCTCTTAGCCCTAACAAATTAATGCAAATATGACTTCCTTTTTTTGGGCAATCTTCTCTGCCATGATCTTTAGATCCGCCTGTCTCGCATAATTGGCCCGGAGAACTACAATATTTTGCGACGTGCCCGCGACCGTGGCACTTGAAACAGCGAACCGTATTATAAAACTCTCTTATCCTATACACCCTCCACAACATAAAAACTTTACCTTTTTCTATGAGTTCTGAATATATTTCGCTGGGTACCTGTACAATCCAGTTGACTTTATCTTCCTTAGTTTTGAAGCAATGCTTAAATTCGATTTCTTCTTTTAATTCTTGCATGCTCTTTTTCGTATTTGAGTTAAAGTTCTTGTTGATTAAATTTTCCAGAAGTTCCTCCTTTTTATGATCTTTTTCCACGTCATATATAATTATAGACGGGTTTATCTTTTTTAGTTTGTCTAATTTTATACCTATTTGATCTAATTTGCTATTTTTTATTAAATCTACGTCGTTCTTATCATTTACCTGAATGACGATTCCTTTCTGCTTCATTTGCCGGATTCCTCTTACTTTCAGGGTTTTACTATTTTCTTTTAATTTGTTTATTACGTCTTTCTTTATTTCATCGTTATTTCGCTTGTCGTTTTCTTTTTCTGGTTTTAGTAGAATAACTTCATAATCTTCTTTTATTTTTCTTCTTTCAGGGACAAGACCTCCAGGAACTGAGCCGGACGGAGCACGAGCTGCAGCCTGCGCATATGTAAAACCGCTAGAGGTACTCAATTTTACTTTGGCTTTTAATAATTCGTTTTCGACTACTTCTTTCTGTAGTCTATTTTCGAGTAAAGACCATTTGTCAAGTAGAAATTTGATACATAATTTAGAGATTTTGTTATTATCATTAAATATAAATTCTTCCAATTTAGCTCTCTCTTCGTAAATCTCTTGCAATGTTTTGCTTACTTTCTTGTCATCAATCTCTTTATCACCGCTTTCTTTATTTACCAGATTTACCAGATTTAAAGTTTCTAGTTCAAGATCACCGGTTCTTCTTCTCTTGGTCTTAGGGGTCGACTTAGCTGTTGTGTCGTCTGAAACGTGGGACGAGGCAGAGCTACGTCTGCTGTGTCCCCTTATCTGCGCTTCAGTAAGCATTTCGATCTCTACACTAAAATCCTCCCCTCCTTCTCCCCTATCCCTCCCCGTTTGTTTTATTTGTTTATTAGAATCCATAACTGCGTCCCACGAGAAGGTCGGAAAGGGTGGTCCACCGGGGCAGAGCCGCCTTACCCCGGTAATGCTAAATACAACCGGGAGTCGCCATATTCCCGGAGGTTGGCCGCTAGCAGCCGGTGCACCCACCGGCCACGCTCCGGCGCAATGTCCGGAACGCACCCCTTCAGCGCGCGCCATACCTTAGGGCGAGGGATTTTTTATAGAGGTTGTCATCCTCGCGGTCCGGCCGGTTAAGGCAAGACCCCCGCTTCAGCGAAACATGACCACTGGTTTACGGTATACAAAGAGCTCGGGTACGGGACATAAGTCGTGTATGATTTAACGTGCTGTACCTGGCGCGAAGCCCTAACCAACACGGCCCCCATGGGCGCGGGATTGAGATACGCTCAATCAGCGCGTACCCAAGGAGATCCCTCCAAAGATACTACCTGTTAATACGAGTTGCAAGCCTCGTATCACCTCAGGCATGGCCGAGACCTTTCTAAATCTCTACCGGCTCTGCAGGACGGTACGCGAGTTGATACGCAACTCACACGTCGAGTCATCGAACGCAACGAGGCACGCACTGCGCCCCGAGAGGCCGCGACTCTACCCCGCGATATAGGGTTACCACTGCCACCACGAATCCAACCCAGATGTACACAGGTCCGATGGGGGCCCGACGCCCTCCGAGGAGGTACGCGGGCACACCAGGCCCGGGGGCCTTAACATCACCCGTGGTACCAGTGCTCGGGCCATACTGGTCATACCCTTCGCGTCTCGGCGGTCGACACTACCCACTTGAGGTCCTTGCAGCCTCGGTACCTGGGTGGGCCAGCTCGGGTACGAGGGGTCGCGACGCCCCTAAGGACACACCTAAGAGGACGGGACTCAGCCCGGCCCAGGGTCCCCCCTGCGGGGACGGGTACGGGACAGAGGGAATCTCGTTAATCCATTCATGCGCGTCACTAATTAGATGACGAGGCATTTGGCTTTTTTTGTCTTTTTTTTTCTACATTGGCCGTGGGGGAAATACTATATACAAGGGAGGGAATGGGGGCACGGCTAACCCCGATGGATGGGCTTTCGTCCCCGAAGCTCAGCCCACCCCGTCTCGCTCCCAGGACACAGGTGGACTGCGGGATGTCATGCGATTCCACCTGGTCCAGTTCGTGTAGCTACCCTGCAGCACGCGCGTTGTGATGCCGCGCAACAACCCCGACGTCAGTCCCATGCCCAGCAGCCAGTCAGCGGAGCGTGACGACCATATACCCCACCAGGAGACGGTGCAGGACGAGAAGCTAATATGCTTCCCGGCTACACCGCATCTGGCGGATATCTCTTCCACGAGAGAAAGCTTTCTAGCGTATTTTGATACCTTCCTCTCGTGGGAGTCGTCAAGTTGTTGAACTCCGCTGACTATCTGTGCATCGATGACGCTGGCTCTCTCTCCTTTGACGCAGACCAAATCTGGCTTGCGTCTACCCTCGGCCGTGTGGAACATTTGTTCCGCGTAAATTGTCCAGCCGATGTTTCTGAGTCCTGAGGCCAGTGTGTTACACACTGCATTGTGCCTCAGGACTCGGCCACCATGGGTGCGGAAGCACCCCTGAATGACGTGCGCGGCTGTCTCAGTCGCGAGACAGCCGGCACGGCACTGGGTGGCCTGTCCATGCCGTCTTGCCCCTCTCGTCGTACGAATACGAGTCGGGAGAGCATTTATGCGGACATGGACGTGCTGGACAAAGTCACGACCGGGGATGGAGAGAGAGTCAGCGTCAACTCATCGCGTTGATAGCGGAGATCTTCGGCATTCACGCAGCTCATAACCATCGGCGCTATTGTGCAGCCGATGGTTCCACCACTTATCCCGCAGGTATTTGGAGGACAACAGCAGGCCATCACGCGTAAGCGCACGCGATGCCCACTGCAGCCTCCTGATCACCCACGGGGAGTCCGCAATCGCCCTGATTGTTGGCGATTGCGAACGTCCTAGGTTGGGCAGACGTTGGCGCATCACGACGTTGGTGCACGCACGAAGGCCACCGGGACATCCTTAGGCAGCCTTAGCCATCGCCGCACCGAGGCACGCGTGAGCAGGTCCAACGCTCTTAGTTTACCTTAGTTTAGTGTGGCATTAGCAAGCACCAGCACGTGATATAAGCGGGGGAGCAGGAAGCATCTCAGCAGCTTAAGACGCTGCTGAGGCTTCAATGGTACTCGGCTTATCCGGTCAAGGAAGAGTTGGAGTTCCACCTTGACCTTCCTGGGCCCTGTGGCGGAGAAGTCAACCCCGAGGTACCTCCATTCCGCAATTGTTGTAATTTTCGGAATGAAGGCCCCGTCCCTAAGTTGGAATGTGGGTTGGGTAACTACCTTTATTTTCTTTGCCTTCCCCGCCGGGACCATGGACAACACCGAGCACTTTTGGGCATTCAACTCAAGCCCATGCTCCCTCGCACGATCTTCAATCACGTGCAATGATGCCTGCATGCCCGACTCAGAGGCCGTAAATAGGAGGATGTCTTCCGCGTATGCTAACGCGTTCAGACGACACCCTCCTAACTGGAAACCGACGTCAGGGGGGATCCCCTCAAGGATGCTGTCTACTATTAGGCAGAACAGCCCCATAGAGAGGGGATCCCCTTGTCTGACGCCGCGGCCTATCCTGTAGAGCATGAACCTCTCTCCGCGTACCTCAAACGTCGTACTGTTGTTACTATACAGGCGGGTGATGTATCTCGTCATCTCGTGCGGCACACCTACACTTTCCAAGACCCTCTCCACTGCGAAGTGACTCACAGAGTCAAAGGCCTTCGCGACATCCAGGGAGGCAACGTGTAATTCCCGCAGCTTACTGCGGGATTCGTAGATGACGGCTGCCAGTGCAGAAATATTCTCTGTGCAGCCGTCATCCATACAACGCTGCCTTAGATCTATGACCCCGGATGCGCGAAGCCTCATGGAGAGGATCTTGTTTAGTTGCCGCACGACCACCGACGTGATGGAGATCGGACGGTAATCGGCCGAGATCTCTGGAGATCCTCCTTTCTTCGGGACGGACACCGCCCGACTCGTTAGCAACGCCGGTGGAAACCCGCCCGTGAGCAGCACGACGTTATATAGGAGGGCCCTCACAGATGACGGGAGGGCCCTCCACTGCTGCACCTCAACGCCGTCCCGACCGGGGCCGAACCTAGTGACAGGGTAGCACCCGTCACTTCCTCGCAAAACACCGGATACCACAGGTGAGCCAATTCTGGATTAGGCCTGGTTTTCGGGCCAGGTGGGGCAGGCACAGATGCCTGGCTAATATACGGCCCCCAGTGATCAGCCATCTGCTGAACACTAGGGACCGCATTCCCCATACCACCTGTGGCATCCATTATCTTGCGACCAGCCCAAGGCATGTTCGACCGGAATATGCGCTGCACTCGCGCATATTCCCGCCGACGCTCTGCCTTCTTTCCGGTCCGCCGCCGTTGAGGGCGACGCGGTGCGGGACATTCCAGACACTCCGGGGCCAGCTAGGAAAGGGTGTCAGTTTCCCAGCCTCGGATATTCCGTACCACCGGGATAAGGCACCGGATGGCATCCGGAATATCCGGTACTAAGTGGCCCAGCAATGATGTGTGGGCTGGAGGGGAGCGGGTCGGGGTCGTTGGCTCACCATGCCTGCTGTCTGGCGTTGAAGCGCCAACTAATCACCGGCGGCTTCGCCAGAGACACTGAGCGCTGACGCTTCCATGTCTTGCATGGCTGCCCCGACGAGGGCCCGGTATCTCTGGCCCCGTCGGACGCCCTTGATTGCCTCAAGGGTCCTACCAGGGATCAGAGTTGCAAGGTGTTGGTTTAAAAACCGGACCCACGTCTGCAAGTGCATGCAAACCGCCGTTCTTCATCGCCCCATCTGCGCTTCACAGCAGGCAAATCTATCTCCTCGTTGACAGTGACCGGATGTGCTGCCCTACTATGGACGCCCTGACCAATCTTCGTGGTAAACGCTCGATCACAGTCTGGGCACGGGAAAGACGTCGGGGGTGCTACAGGGGACACACGAACTTTCGGGGGAGCGAGATAGGGTGTCGTCGCTTCAGGCGACGAATGGGCCGCAGGACCGACGGGCCGAGGCCCCCGCCGGAGATTATACATTCTTTGTTCCTTTGGGCCTGCGGTTACCAGGTCCGCCGGGCTGGCAACCCGACGGGCCGGGACGGGGCAGTTTCCTGCCCCGCCAAGCCAGAGCCCCGTTAGCCACCAGCAAGCTGGTGCCCAGGTCCCACCGCGAGGAGGGGGGGTTGGCACATGTTGTGGCTCAGAATACACCTCGCCACAACTTTGGGACCCAAAAGAGAGAGACCTTTTTTTGTTTTTTTGTTTTTTCCTTCATTGGCCGTGGGGGAAGCACTATATACAATGGGGGGGAATGGGAGCACGGCTAACCCCGGTGGGTAGGCTTTCGTCTCCGAAGCTCAGCCCACCCCGTCTCGCTCCCATGAAGCACCCATGAATGACGTGCGCGGCTGTCTCAGTTGCGAGACAGCCGGCACGGCACTGGGTGGCCTGTCCATGCCGTCTTACCCCCCTCGTCGTACGAATACGAGTCGGGAGGGCATTTATGCGGACATGTGCGTGCTGGACAAAGTCACGACCGGGGATGGAGAGAGAGTCATTGTTTCTATTTAACAACTGACGCTCTGAGGTTACGAAGGTCAAACATACAACTATGTTATTCCAAAGAGACAACCCGAATAGAAGAACAATATGCGTATAAGATGTTTGTAATCCAATTTACAAATTATCGTCTTAAACTTTTGTCCGCTACTGTATGTATCAATACGGGCACCGTGAGGAGAAGTATGGTTAATACTAATCCACGGTTGTGGGTCCGTATTGACATTGCTGGGCATTTGCTCTTTGGTGTTTCTCACCCAGGATAGGCGCATAATGTGACCTCCCGTGAGGCTCTGATACATAATTGCGCTACATTCAAACATTTGTTCATTCTTACCCGACTCCAACGGCAGCCACAATGCCCGGCACGGTCAGTCACCTCGATGGTTGATATCTAGAAGTTATACTATTAACCCTTTGCACTCGAGCGGCGCCGATATTGCGCTAAGCTGATGTGAAACGTCAACTCGAGCGGCGCCGCTGGGGCGCCCGGAAACAGTAATGGCTCGACTAGTGTTCCTCGCTCGGGACCGAATGTGAACACGAATCGTGTGTAAACACGATTATCGAGCGAGTTCGGGTCGCCTTTGATGTTGTGGCAGCCGAGGCTCGAGGCTGCGTTCCAGATAAGAGGCAAGTTTAAATACCCGTGTACGTGAGACAATACTAACGCGATCAAAATTTAAGAATAAATCTTGTTCATTTTTGGTCTGTTTTAAATGAAATTTTACCAACATGTTCGTTACAATCTCCTGATTAAAATGACACCAAACACGATATGTTTTGGACAATTTTTACTTATCATGGCATTCATAATTATATTCCTCTTTATTATGATATGATAAATAAAAATTGTCCAAACCATATCGTGTTTGGTGTCATTTTAATCAGGAGATTGTAACGAACATGTTGGTAAAATTTCATTTAAAACGGACCAAAAATGAACAAATTTTATTCTTAAATTTTGATCGCGTTAGTACAGCGTATTTGCCGACAGCGTCGAACGTAGAAAAGGACAGCGAGTAAAGATAAAGGACCGAGCAGTCAAGAGGCAAAACAAAATCCAGCGTATCGGTGAAACAACACTAATGTAACGATGAAACTTTTTTATTTTTTAGTTTTTTTTTATCAAACTTTATCCAACAGATTTGTGACATTTTTCTGATTAAAATAACACCAAACACGATATAATTTGGACCATAAATACTGTTCACAATGCATTATACACCTCCTGTTAAATAATGTAAATATGATCCAAATTATATCGTGTTTGGTGTCATTTTAATCAGAAAAATGTCAGCTATGCTATGTAAAAGTTTCATAAGAAAAGGATGAGAAATAGCAAAGTTTCATCGTTGAATTAGTATTACCTCACCGATATACCCGAACCGGATCGCGTTACACTGATCGGCTGCCACAACATCAAAGGGGACCCGAACTCACTCGGGGGGGACCACCCCAAGTAGTGGGGATAGAAATGAACACAAATCGTAGACAATTTTGAGCACTAGTCGAGACATTACTGAAATTGTAAAATCGTTGGCCGAAATCCTCTCGAGTTGCTGGTTCGCCCAAGCGAAAAAGGCTTCGAGTGCAAAGGGTTAAATCTCCGCCAGTTCATGCATGAACCCCACAGTACACGAGTAGTTAGACTCCTCATCTGGGACTTGGTAAGGCCCAGATGACGGAGCTCCCTTTCACTCTGGGGACTCCAAACTCCTCGCCAATTGATGGTTATGGCGGAATAGGCGACATTTTATTGTCTCACTCCAGCATGGGCTGCAACAAGTTGTCTTAAATTGGAGACTGTCTCATACTTTGCGACCTTCTGACCGTGAGCTAGATCGAATGCCTGTTCGCTGGATACTACCTGCGCGTCTACGACGACCGCAACTCCTTCCTTCGCGATCGTGAGGTCTGGCCTCCGGAGCCCCTCGGACGTGGAGAACCCGAGTTCCTCATCCACCGTCCATCCCTTTTGCCTAAGAAATTCAGCGGCTCGACGGCACACTTCGTTGTGTCGCAGGATCCGCCCACCGTGCGTTCGGAAGCAACGCTGAACACAGTGCGACGGGGTTTCCTTTTCAGAGCACGCCGCGCGACAGCGAACATCGCGCCCCTCGCGCCCGCGGGGGACCGTCACTCGAGACGGTAGACAGTTGGCGCGCACGTGGTGATAGTGCACGTAGTCAGCACCTGGAATGGCGGCAGAACCCTCCGCCACCCAGTGCGTGCTCAGGGAGCTAGCAGCAGACTCACGTAGCCCGCTGCCGTCACAAGAGCCGTGCAACGCGGCAGCACAACTTCGCCTGAGTGCGGCGGTAGTGGAGATACCCTCTCCCCTCGGAAGAGCATCTGCGATTCACACCAGACGAGCTGGCGTGCAACGTAAGTTGACTCAGTAGATGCCCTCGCCGGGGGAAGGAACTTCTACATAACCGCTGGAGAAGCCGATATTTCAATATTGGGATTATGTTTTTGAATAGGAGTAATCCGAGACCTCCCTCGCGTATTGGCGCATGGAAGTATCCAGAAGGGACATCGTGGGGCAATCGCAGCCATGTACGCGCCGTGTCGCGCACACGGACGTCTGCCGCCTTCAGAGTTCTGGCGCTCACATTTCCCACTACCCAACGGTGGAAAAACCGTGGAAGTAGGCAGTCCCGGAGCAACCGCAACCTTTGTTGGGGTTTGAGCGGTGCCCGGGAGAGGCGAGCCAACGCAGGCTCCAAAGGGACAGACTCTACGTGTTCCCTAGTACCATCATATTCCGTTCCCAGGTACTTCCAGACGTCGGTCGTAGACCTTTGCGGTAGGGTTACCCCATCGAGGTGGAATGATGGGGTAGTCATCACCCTAGTTTTCTTGTCGCGTCCAGAAGGTACAAGGGATAGAATTCCGGTCTTCTTAGCATTGATCTCCAGCCCAGATCGTTTGAAGGCGCTAGCAAGCCGATTCAGGTTCTCCTGCAGACCCATAGGTGTTTTAGCTAGGAGGACAATGTCCTCAACATAGGAGAGTGCGTCGATCTTCACGCTTCCTAATTCGAAACCAACGTCCTTTCAGAGGGTTTCCATTGCTCTATCCACTACGAGATTAAACAACAGAGGCGATAGAGGATCTCCCTGCCGTACACCACGACCTAAACGAATAGGCATTCCACAATCCCCTTGGGATGACTACAAGATCGTAGTTGCGTCGCTGTAGACTGCCCTCACATACTCGAGGAAGGAGGGTGGAAGACCCACCTCCTCGGCGGCTCTGAGAATGGCCCTGTGTGAGACCGTATCAAAGGCTTTTGACAGGTCCACACAGGCGACATGCACTGGTCGGCTCATCTTGCGGGCTTCTCTCATCACCGTCGTGAGAATTGTGACATTCTCACAGACACCATCGACGGGGCGGAAGCCGCGCTGGCGCTCATTCCAGATGTTAAGCCGGGTCAGTCTACTAGCTAAAATTTTGTGGAACTGCCTTATCGTGACGGTACCTACACTCAGGGGCCGATAGTCGGCAGGTGAAGGCCTGTCCGGCATACCAGCCTTCCTGAGGAAGACCGTCCTGGTCGAGAACATACGCGCAGGTACCTCTCTTGCAAGGAGGAGCAGGTTGTAAAGTAGTGCTCGCACCGCGGAGGGAACTGAGTTCCATAGCCGCGGGGACACACCATCCAATCCTGGTGCTGAACCAACCCTTACGGCATGCTTCTCAACGTCTTTCGACGTGATCGGCAACCATAGGGAAGACAAATCAGGTGGAGGAGAGCAGTCCTCATCACCTGCGCTCTGGCCGATGCCTTCGAGGTGTATACCCCGGGCGATCGGACCACTGGTCCTTGTGTGCCTCACGCTGGACGGACATCTGGGGAGACCCGCCATGTCTCCATCGGCTGCACTGGCTTGCTCAATGAGCGGTCGCCAGTAACGTTCGAATTTGCCGAAGGGCGGGCGATTCCCTTCGATGTCTCCTTCGGGTATCTTGCTGAGGCAAGCGCGCAAGTTCTTTCTAAAAAGAGTCTGCATCTCGGCATACTCCTTTCTGCGCCTCTCCTCTCTACCCTGTCTTTTCGTATTAGGACGACGCTGCTTTCGTCAATGGTTATGGTGAGGCCGCCTCCTCTCTCCTTCGGGAAACACATCACCTAGCCACCCGGAGATGGCATCGGCAACTGTGTCTTCTTCGAGAGCTGACTGTGCTATTTCGCGCAGTCGACCACCCTGAAAGTTTTCGAAACGCGCCGTTTGCTCAATGAGTTCGCGGATCGCGTCTCTCAGCAGCTCCTGATCTTGTGGAGGGTCAGGACTGGGAGGAAGAACGCACATATTGGGAGAACCGATGGTCGAGGGAGCCGTTCTCCGTGCTCCCGTGTCGTCCTCGACATCACTCGGAGAACCCGGGCTAGCCTGCTGGCAGAAACTGCGGACCAAATGCCGGTAGGCGGCCTGCCGCCGCTTTCCTTTGATGGCCTCGAGAGTTCTGTGGGGGAACTGGTCATGAAGATGTTGGTTCATGAACCTAATCCCCCCGGCTAAGGTTGCGGTTGCCTCAGCCCGAGCCATCAGTCGCTCCTCCTCATCACACCAACGGGCTTTCACCCGTCCGACGTTGACAGCGTCGTTGGCCTCGACAGGGTGTGCTTTAGATATATTCACACCTCGTCCTATGCTTGTCGAGAATTCCCTACTGCAGTATTCACAGATGAACTGACCGGGCACAGCGGAACCTACACCGCTTAGGTGTTCCCGAGACTGGGGACCTTCTTGGGCCGAGGCACTGTCACTACCGTGGGCGGGTGTCTCACTCTCTCTCTCTCATGCACTTGTAGTCGCCGGGCCATCCGAGAACCCGGCCGTGGAACTCTTTTATTCTTTCTATCCATTGTTTTCTACAAGTGGGGGGATCTATCAGATTCGCAACCGATAGTTCCCCAAATAGCCCATCCCGTTTTTGGCCTCACATCTTCCGTGGGATTAGGCCCTTGAGCTGAGGCCCTTTGAGGCGCTCTCGCAGAGGCAGTTCTTAGTTTCCCTCAAGGTGGTCAGAGGTATTTGCCGGGGGAACCTCGCAGAGGTGACTGCTTGCTAACTATGACCTGGGGTTTTCTCAGATACTAGTACCGGCAAGCCGGCCCGACACTTCATTGATCACCCCGTACTATGCCTAGGGGGACTTAGTCTCGGATACTAGTACCAATAAATCGGCCCGACACCTCAGACGAGTAGTCCCATCACGCCCGGAGACTTAGGGCACCATGCTACCGCCAGAAGCTCTTTCAACAGCATGGTGTTATAGTACGCCGTGGCTAAGTGCCAGCGGCGTATTGCTTTTTAAAATCGAGCAGGACTTTAACTCGTTACCCACAGCACGGTGTTATAGTACGCCGCGTCTAACTGCCAGCGGCGTATTGTTTTCAGAAATCGAGCAAGTCATAGCGGCAGCATGGCAGCCTGAGGCCATAGTACAAATATAACACCACTAATACGATGGCGGGACATGTAAAAACCTACGCCACCATGCACGAGTGGCGCTTAAGAGAGTCATAGTTACTCCCGCCGTAAATTGTCCAGCCGATGTTTCTGAGTCCTGAGGCCAGTGTGTTACACACTGCATTGCGCCTCAGGACTCGGCCACAAATGAGTGCGGAAGCACCCATGAATGACGCGCGCGGCTGTCTCAGTCGCGAGACAGCCGGCACGGCACTGGCTGGCCTGTCCATGCCGTCTTACCCCCCTCGTCGTACGAATACGCGTCGGGAGGGCATTTATGCGGACATGGACGTGCTGGACAAAGTCACGACCGGGGATGGAGAGAGAGTCAGCGTCAACCCATCACGTTGACAGCGGAGATCACCCGCATTCACGCAGCTCATAACCAACTAGGCGCTACTGTACAGCCGATTTATTTATTTTTTTATTTTAAAGGAGGAGAAATGCATTATGCAGACCAGATGGAGATGGTAATGTGGGACTCCGGGAACCAGCCACGGTTCCCGTCTACCCACTAAAACTCCTCCTTTTTACATTGTGCGGGATTACCCGCCGCAGCCGGGGCACCGGGGGAGATCGAAAGGGCGCCGCTCTTAACGAGACGGACCCTATGGGCGCTAGAAAGCACCCATAGAGCAACACCCTCCCTTGCCAGATCCCTAACCCCGGGCTGGATTCTAACCAGTCTTGGACCCAACAACTATGCACTTGTTTTGAGACGCAAGCGCGGTGGCAGGGGGTGTTCAAGGCCTCGGTATCCATTCCTGCTCGGAGTTAGTTGAGTCCTAGCAGCCGAGTGCAGTGCTGCCCCTCACCGCCCTGCCAGATTGAGTGGGTGGGGTCGCAACTCCCCAACTGTGTCGCCCTCACCGCTCTGCCCCCAAGAGAGTCATAGTTCTCCCACCGTTTACCCGCGCTTTATTGAATTCCTTCACGTTGACATTCAGAGCACTGGGTAGAAATCACATTGCGTGAAAACCCGCGGGGGCCATCGCAATGCTTTGTTTTAATTAGACAGTTCTGAGCTGAGCGTTGAATGGCGGCCGAAGAGAACGACCACAACGCAAGATCCGCCACGGAAGCCTCGCGGCAAGGAAGATCCGCGGGAGGCCAAGGCACGGGACCGAGCTCGGATCCCGGTTTCGCAATGATGCGTCCGTTCACCACGCACAGGCTCGGCACGTCGGCCAATCCCACTTCCCGACCAAGCCCGACACGCCCCGCTCCTGAGAGCCAATCCTCATTCCGAAGTTACGGATCCAATTTGCCGACTTCCCTTACCTACATTAATCTATCGACTAGAGGCTCTTTACCTTGGAGACCTGCTGCGGATATGGGTACGAACCGGGGCGACACCTCCACGTGGCCCTCTCCTGGACTTTCAAGGTCCGAGGGGAAGATCCGGGCACCGCCGCAACTGCGGTGCTCTTCGCGTCCCAAACCCTATCTCCCTGCTAGAGGTTTCCAGGGAACTCGAACGCTTATACAGAAAATAAAACTCTTCCCGGTTCTCCCGACGGTGTCTCCAGGTCATTTTGGGTTACCCCGACGAACTCTCTCACGAGGGCCCGATTGGTATGCGGTTCCGCTGCCGGGTTCCGGAATAGGAACCGGATTCCCTTTCGCCCGACGGGTGTGTTTCTCTATCATATAGATTATATGTTTTAGGACACCTCATCTACATAGGATTTCTCTTAGGGCTTAGGATCGACTGAATCGTGCGCAACGGCTGTTCACACGAAACCCTTCTCCACGTCAGTCCTCCAGGGCCTCGCTGGAGTATTTGCTACTACCACCAAGATCTGCACCGACGGCGGCTCCAGGCAGGCTCACGCCCAGACCCTTCTGCGCACACCGCCGCGACCCTCCTACTCGTCAGGGCTTCATAGAGGACGGCCACCCGAGGGCGACGCGTCCCTCTCCACTTGCCGCTGACGGCGGAGTATAGGCGCGACGCTTCAGCGCCATCCATTTTCAGGGCTAGTTGCTTCGGCAGGTGAGTTGTTACACACTCCTTAGCGGATTCCGACTTCCATGGCCACCGTCCTGCTGTCTTAAGCAACCAACGCCTTTCATGGTATCCCATAAGCGTCGACTTAGGCGCCTTAACTCTGCGTTTGGTTCATCCCACAGCGCCAGTTCTGATTACCAAAATTGGCCCACTTGGCACTCTGATCCAAAATCTCGTGGCTTCGCGTTTCAAGCAAGCCAGAGATCTCACCCATTTAAAGTTTGAGAATAGGTTGAGGTCGTTTCGGCCCCAAGGCCTCTAATCATTCGCTTTACCAGATGAGACCCGCACGCGTTCACAGAGGAACGAGCGAGTGCCTGCTATCCTGAGGGAAACTTCGGAGGAAACCAGCTACTAGATGGTTCGATTAGTCTTTCGCCCCTATACCCAGTTCCGACGATCGATTTGCACGTCAGAATCGCTACGGACCGCCATCAGGATTTCGCACATACATTCAGAGAATGGATTGGTTGCGGCCCGATACTGTGCGAGTACCGTCGTGCAGCCGGCCAGGCGACCGAGAGTCTGACGCGCGTCCCCTTGCGACGACGCAGCAGGCGCCTACTCGGGCCGTAGACCGACACAACGGATCGTGACGTTCTACTAGGGGAGAAATGCACGACTACGTTACCGGAACATTCAGGCCGAAGGCGGCGTGCCCCTGCGATGTAACCACGAGGGCACATTCGGAGCATCGCGCGCCAACGGGAGCTAACCTCGTTAACGATGAATTTCCCCATTCGATCTTTTTGGTTTCTCAGTTTTACCCCTGGACGGTTTCACGTACTCTTGAACTCTCTCTTCAAAGTTCTTTTCAACTTCTCCTCACGGTACTTGTTCGCTATCGGTCTCGTGGTCGTATTTAGCTTTAGATGGAGTTTACCACCCACTTAGGGCTGCACTCTCAAGCAACCCGACTCTAAGGAGAGATCCTCCCGAAACGCGTACCGGTCGCTCCGGGCCTGGCACCCTCTACGGGTAAAGGGCCCCATTCAAGATGGACTTGGACGCGATTCGACGCCACGAGATAAACGGATCCTCCCGAACACTACATTTCCCGGCGGCAGTACCGCGGGATTCAGTGCTGGGGTAATTCCTGTTCGCTCGCCGCTACAAAGGAAATCCTTGTTAGTTTCTTTTCCTCCGCTTAGTAGTATGCTTAAATTCAGCGGGTAATCTCGCCTACTCTGAGGTCGTCTTGGTACGTTATCGAGAAGGGTACCGGCAAGGTACAAGAAAAGATAAAAAGAACAAAAAAGTAGAACGGAAAAAAAATGGAAAAAAAATCGCGCGAGACGCACGCTAGACATCCAATATATAAATTCGAACCGCGAACTTTTAACGCCCGTCCAATTGCGTTAGCAGAATAGATGTATTATATCTCCTTGCCTTTCACATTTCGGGGACTGGACGACCGGTTTTGGATGCGCGGTCTCGGCGATCGGCAAAACTAAAGGACCCCAAAAGATACCTGGGGCCCTGTGTAACGAACATCAGGGACGATCCGGTCGCTCTCCTTCGAGCCCTTCCGTTCTGCCGTGCTCTTTTTCCAAATTTCATTCTCCTCAATTTCCTTTCCTCTCTCTTTATTACTTTTCTTCACTTCTCTCTCGCGGACAGAATTTCAATTTCGCTATGGAAATCTGTTCTCTCGGTCGCGCGCAAAGATTCGTTTCGGGCGACGTCGGGAGCGCGGTCTTTAAATGCTTTGGCATCCAGAACAAAGCGACCGCTAAAAGAAGCCGCAGTGCACCGGGGTCAAACGCCCGCGACAAACGCCGACGAACATCCAACAATCGCTCGTACGTCGCGAAAGTCTCAACATTCCCCACTTTATTATCATCATCTCCTTTCTTCCATCCCAAACGCCCGAAACCTGTAACGTTCTAACGCGAACGACGGCGGGGATCCTTCGGAATGGGAAAAGAAACGGGGGTTCACGTGAGCGAACGCAACGCAAGCAGTATTTAGTTACGTGAACGACCCTCAACCAGGCGTGGTCCAGGATTTGGAATCCGTGGACCGCAATGTGCGTTCGAAATGTCGATGTTCATGTGTCCTGCAATTCACTCGTTGACGCGCAATTAGCTGCGTTCTTCAACGACCCACGAGCCAAGTGATCCTTTAGAGTGAGCCAACTCGGGTATATCGGGGTCGTCGTGCCCGTTACCAGCAGATTGGAGTCTACTGGTGCCCTGACATTTTTTTTTTTTTTTTTTTTTTTAAAAAGGAGGAGAAATGCGATACGCAGACCAGCGGGTGTTATTTCTGGTACTGTGGGACTCCGTGCAAGCACGTTTACCCACTAAAACTCCTCCTTTCAGCATTATGCCTGTTATGGCCGGCAGCGCCATTTATATCCCATTTCATCCGTTCCTTTGTCATCCTGGCTCTCGTCTGCTTCTGCTTGTTGTAATCCGATTGAACTTCCAGAAGGAGTTCAATCCTCCAGCCAGAACACGGGTGGATACGATCTTTAGGTTCATCTTGCATAGGATGCCTTTGCTGACTAGTTCATCAGCAGAGGACTTACTCCATAATCCGCGGTTTGTGAGCGTGGCCGTCGAGTACTCGACGCTCTCGACGCTATATCTCTCCCTGATGGCTTCTGTAATCGTTCCGCGATA
>OY757222.1:8080000-8250000 GCA_963583965.1 Nomada ferruginata
GAACACAATCATGGCTCGTCGATCGGTCCTCCGAGAGTGCCGACGACGCCGATAACTAAATTGTAGAGTTGCTTAAAGAGCGTTGTACGTACGCGTACGATGTATCTTGTCTCAAAGATTAAGCTATGCATGTCTCAGTACATGCCGCATTAAGGTGAAAAAGCGAATGGCTCATTAAATCAGTTATGGTTCCTTAGATCGTACCCACATTCACTTGGATAACTGTGGTAATTCTAGAGCTAATACATGCAAACCAGAGTTCCGACCAGAGATGGAAGGAACGCTTTTATTAGATCAAAACCAATCGGTGGCGGGCGGTTGCCCGTTCGTCCATCGTTTGCTTTGGCGACTCTGAATAACTTTGTGCTGATCGCATGGTCTAATAGCAGCGGCGACGCATCTTTCAAATGTCTGCCTTATCAACTGTCGATGGTAGGTTCTGCGCCTACCATGATTGTAACGGGTAACGGGGAATCAGGGTTCGATTCCGGAGAGGGAGCCTGAGAAACGGCTACCACATCCAAGGAAGGCAGCAGGCGCGCAAATTACCCACTACCGGCACGGGGAGGTAGTGACGGAAAATAACGATACGGGACTCATCCGAGGCCCCGTAATCGGAATGAGTACACTTTAAATCCTTTAACGAGGACCAATTGGAGGGTAAGTCTGGTGCCAGCAGCCGCGATAATTCCAGCTCCAGTAGCGTATATTAAAGATGTTGCGGTTAAAAAGCTCGTAGTTGAATCTGTGTGTCACAGTGTCGGTTGACCGCTCGCGGTGTTTAACTGGCATATGTGGTACGTCCTACCGGTGGGCTTAGCTCCTCGCGGGCGGTCCAACTAATATCCCATCGCGGTGCTCTTTACTCAGCCTCGGAAGAGAGGAATGGGAGACCATTCTCCGTGATAACATACAGGCTATACAGTTAAATGACGACCACCCGCTGAGGGAGGTCGAAAGGAAGATAGAACATCTTGCAAATTGGAGAAGAATACTCCCAGAAGATGTCGAAATGATACTCCAGGAACTAATAGAAACGATCAAAAACAACGTCAATGAAGGCCCGGTGACACGGCACCGAGGCGAGAAGCTTCCTAGGGGGCCTCCAGGTAACAGCTGGGGGACTACGAGAGGCAGGAATAAAGCAAGAGCCAAACAGTACGAGTACGCGAGAGCACAGGACTTGTACAAAAAGTGTCCCCAACGGCTAATTGACTAGGCGATAGCGGGTAAGCAGCCCGAGGCCAGGCATTGATGTGCCCAAGATGGAAAAGGTAGGTCCCATATATAGAGACCTCTGGGGTGTAGCTGGGCCCCAAGTGAAATTAAAGAACGCCAGAAGGGATAGCGAAATAAATAGCTTCCCGATCGAAAGCATATGGACGCCCATCACGGTTGAGGAGATGGCAGCAAAAGTAAGGAAAATAAAGAATACGACTGCTGCCGGTGTCGATGGCAGAAGAAAGACTCACCCCAGGAGGGACGGAGCGCTACATATCCTAAGTAAAATGTGCAACCTTCTGCTAATGAGCCGAGTATACCCGAGCCAGTGGAAGGCCAATCGCACTACACTGATCCCGAAACCGGGAAAAAGCGTAGAGGATGCGAATAACTGGGGACCCATCACCATTGGCTCACTGATGGGAAGGGTGTACTCGGCAATGATTGACCGGAGACTTCGTTCAAAAGTGGAAATAAGCCGGAGGCAGAAGGGGTTCATTAAGGAAGACGGATGTAAGCAAAACATCGCAGTCCTAAATAGCGCTATAGCCTCTATGAAAGAAAAAGGTGGTGGAATAGTAACCATCGTAGACATCTCCAAAGCATTCGACACCGTTCCTCACAGCGTGATGGCCAGCTGCCTAAGGGCCAAGGGCGTACCAATTATCGCCGCACAGTATATACGGAAAATGTACCAGAACTGTAAGACTAGAATACTGTGCAGAAATAAAGAGGCAATGGACATGGAAGTACTAAGAGGCGTAAAGCAAGGGGACCCGCTATCGCCCTTGCTATTTAACTTAGTAATAGATCCAATTATCAATAAAATAGACACGACGACGGAGGGCATTGAGATGGGAGACGAGAATGTCTCCATCCTAGCTTTCGCAGACGATTTAGTTCTGCTAGCGAGAACGAAAAAGGAGGCCGCGAAACAGCTAAAAATGCTCAGGAATTATATCAAGGCTTTAGGTATGGAAATTGCGGCCTCCAAATACAATACGTTCCAAATAATACAGCGTGATAAAGCATGGCATATGATTGACCCAAAGTTGGAGTCAGGGGGCACAGCCATTCCATATGCGGACCCAGAAACCAGACAAAAATACCTGGGAATTCAAATCGATCCGTGGAAAGGTCTGCGGCACGCCTCTAACTCGGACATAATCGAAGCAATTAGAGGCATAAATAGATATAAATTAAAACCGCACCAGAAGATAAACCTAATCCGGACCTACCTCCTTCCCCGGTACGTGCACAGACTGATAGCCAGCGCACCACCCCTGGGCACCCTAAGATCGTTAGATCAAGACATAAGACAAGAAGTAAAGAAAATACTTCACCTCCATCCGTCCCCAACTGACGGTATCATATATACAAGTAAGAGCCATGGAGGTCTGGGTGTCCAGAGGGTGGAAAACATAATGAAGCTGGCTAAGTTACGTAGCGCAATAAAAATGAAACAAGGTACCGATGTAGCGGTACAAGCAGCACCCAAGGGGCAGGAAATAATGTTACGAAAGTACGCAAGCTCAGTGGGTCTGGATTGGGACCAGAATATTAATGCCGACATGCTGGAGGCAAAACGGAATGATCTCCAAAAGCGGGAGACGGATAGATGGAGACAGCTCGTCTCCCAAGGGCAGGGGATCCGCGAATTTTTCGGAGACAAGATAGGGAACACCTGGCTCTATCAACCAGAACTATTGAGGCCGTCTAGATACCTAGATGCGCTAAAACTAAGATCTAACACGTTCGGCACAAGAGTGGTGTTAAACAGAGTGAAGAAGACGACCGACGTAAAGTGCCGACGATGTGGCACCCAGGCCGAGACCCTGGGGCATATACTGGGCAATTGCACCCACACAAAGGCCCAAAGAATAAAGAGGCATAACGAGATATGCGAACTCGTCAAGAGCAAAATGCCAAACCACTACGCGATGTTCCAGGAACCGACTATTAACGTCCTGGGGGAATTAAAGAAACCTGATCTGGTCATAAAAGACCAAAATACGGTGTACGTAGTAGACATAACTGTACGGTACGAAGCCAAGGAAAATCTCCCTCAGGCGTACAAAGAGAAAGTTCGGAAATATAAGGACACTGCGGAGTACGTACGTATAAAAATGAACGGTGCAAGGGCAGAAATACTTCCAATTGTTGTGGGATGCAGGGGAGCTATGCCCAAAGCTACGATAAGGAACATGAAGCACCTGGGGCTCGACCTGAAGGACTGCCTAACGGCCTCACTCATTGCTCTCCGCTCGTCGATAGAAATAGCCAATCAATTTCTCGACTATGATCACGTAACGTCATCAGTATAAACCACGATATATGTTATTTATTTATTTATTCATTTGTGCTTGTCTATTTATTAACTTATTTCTTTCAAATGACTGTGGCTGAACGGTGCCGCACCAGAACTCCGCCTTCCTTTTAAGGATTGTCGGACGAATGGAGCGGTAGGTCTCAGTGTGGGACTACCGGAAAGCCACTAATCGATTTTAATATTGACGAGTCGCAAGCCAAAGACTAATTAACCGACTTTATTTTCAGGTGACTGAGTCCGTACGGCGCTGCCCTGGAACTCTACCTTCCTTTTAAGGGAGGCCGGACGACCAGAGCAGTATGTCTCAAATTGGGACTGCCGGAAAGACTCTAAAGAATTTTACCCTTGACAAGGCGCAAGCCGAACAAAATTCTTAAATGACAGACGAAGCAGCTGCCAGCAGATTATTTATTAATTAGCCCGTCTTGGCAAACGGGGAGGAATAGGGGTGAAGGAAGTGAGGAGTGTAGCGTGGAGGTTGAGGTGCTAACGGAAGCGCAGATAAGGGGACACAGCAGGCGTAGCTCTGCTTCGTCCCACCTCTCGGATGAACCACTTGAAGGCAGGTCGTTAGCTAGAATTAAAAGAAGAAAAACTGGAGATTTAGAAGTCGAAAGCATAGGTGCAGCTGAGAAGTTAATAAAAGAAAAACAATCAAATGAAGGTTTAAAACAAGTTTATGATGAAAGATTAAAATTGGAGGAGTTTTTATTTAATGAAAATAATAAAATTACCAAAGGCTGCATTAAATTTATACGAGATAAGTGGTCGATTTTGGTGTTACGAGCCGGGCTGTGTGGCAGCACGAGAGGCCGGCGAGGGGTATATTACCCAGGAATATGGTTATCAATTTGTTAGTTAAGGTGCGCGGACGAACCTGATGCGAAATCAGGGAGCCGCTAGGATTATTGAGAGCGAGGACGAACCCGGTGCGAAACCGGGGAGCCTCTAGGAGGGGGAACAAGCGCGGACGAACCCGATGCGAAATCGGGGAGCCGCAGGAGGGTGAAACGTCGTGGACGAACCCGATGCGAAATCGGGGAGCCACTAGGAAGAAGTTCACAGACGAACCCGATGCGAAATCGGGGAGCTGCTAGGAGGTTGGTTTATTGACAGACGAACCTGGCGCTTGACCAGGGAGCTGTTCGGAGGTTGGTAGACTTACGGACGAACCCAATGCGAAATCGGGGAGCCGTAGGACACGGACGAACCTGGTGCGAAACCAGGGAGCCGTAGGAAGGGTTAGGTTTCGTGGACGAACCCGATGCGAAATCGGGGAGCCACTAGGTTGGAATATGTAGATTGTTTGTTTGGATAAAGATGTGCGAACGAACCTGATGTGAGATCAGGTAGTCGCAGGAAATGTTAGTTGCCTCGTAACTCTAAATTATTATTTGATACAACTCGAGCGGTAAAGTTGTATCGGTGGGAACGTTGTTACCAATATGCAAGGATTGCGGGGTTTAACGAATCTACTCGATTTATAAGTGAACGTATAAAGTTGTATTCTGAGTTTTCAGTATAAATACAAATGTTACTGTCGCGATGAATTAATATATAAAGTGTGTAAGTTACCTAAGTATTTGCACGGTGTTGACGCACTGGCGATGCGGGGACTGAGATCCGCTATTAGAATATGCCGAAAGAACTTCAACCGGACAAGCGGATTCTAACGGGTTAATCTGTGATTCGAGAGGTGCGCTAAGCCCAATCTCACTGGATATAATTGATTCTATACAAGCGTGACACGACGTAACACTACGCGTGACTATGTTACTCTGAACCCACGAGGGTAGAAACCAAAGGGTTTATGTAGTCCCAAAATGCGTGGGGATGCACTGGAACTTTCCATATAAGGAAATATAGGAGTCGTCGTCGGGCCACGCCCGTCTTGGGTCATGATGCAGCTGACCGTGCTTGTACTAAGGTCCCCTTTATTTGTTTACATTAAACGGAAGAATTTTAGGGCGTTTTCCCTTCACAAATGCGAGCTCGAAAACGCGTTGAGAGCGACGTATGGAAAGTATTCTTCATACGTAACATTGGAAAGCAAACTTCAACAGCAAATTTTAGAAAATGAGGTATTAAAAACTAAAGAGATGTATAAGACTCCTAAATTTACTTACGCACATGCTGCATCGCGTTCGCCTGGCGCCTCTGGTGTGGGTTACGATCCTGAAAAAAGAAAAGATGATAGTGAGGTTTTATTGGTTAAACCTATAAATGAAGATGATGAAAAAAGAAACAATGACGAAATTAAAGATGAAATAATAAAGAAACTAAAAAAGGTTGAAAGCAAATTAAAAGTTAAAAATATTCGTCAAATGAAGAGAAAGGGTATGGTTCTTGAGGTTCAATGCAAAGATGACGTTGAATTGATTAAAAATTGGGACTTGGACAAGATCGGTTTAAAGATAGAAAAATCAAAAAAGTTAAGTCCATCCATTATCATCTATGATGTAGAGCAGGAGCACAAAGTTGATGATCTGAAAGAACATTTTATAAATAAGAACTTTGCCATAGAATCGGAAAGTGATTTAATAGAGATAAAAGAAAAGGTCAATTTTGTGCATAATTTCAAGACTAAGGATGGTAACAGATTGAACTGGATTGTTCAGATTCCGAGCTCTAGACATTTGGATCTTTTCAATAAGGGTAGGGTTTTTATGGTTTGGAGAGCCTATAAGATCAAGGAATACTATTGTAGGATAAAATAGAGTTTATTAAATATAGAATAAGTGGTGTTAATACAAGGTAATTAATAATTAGAACAAAGGTAATATCGTCTGATGCGTCGTGCGGGCAACTCGTAACTAACTTCGCTCTCGTCTGATGCAACGATCGCATACGCGACGGCGATGCGCGCTTGTTTTGCCGGCGACCGTGCATCGTTCTCTCGACTCTCTCCGACGCATACAGTTCGTTCGCCTTTAAATACTACACTATAATACGGTTCGGCGTTTTAAATGCCATGGTTTTGGTCATATAGCAAAAGTGTGTAATACCTCAGATCAGATCTGTGAATTTTGTGAATCTAAAGAGCATGATAAAAATAAGTGTGTTTCCAAAGATAAACCTAAATGTGTGAATGGTATCAGAGCAAAACGAAAAGAGATTGGACATAACGTTCGTAATAGAGATTGCCCGGAATATTTAAAATATTTGGAGATTTATAAAAGTAAAATAAGATGGCGCTGAAAATAGAACATATAAATGCACAAAGATCGTACGCAGCCGCCTCCAATCTGGAGGTAATAATGAAAGAACGCGAATTGCATAGTTTATGTATTCAAGAACCGTATTGTTACAAAAATATTGTACGGGGTTTTTCATCCCCCACTTTTAAAACTTTACAGCCATTGGGAGGCTACCCATGGGTTGCGGCGGTCTTAAATACAGAATATTTTGAAGTTTTATTACTTTCGGGCAATCATGAGTACATTATGTGTTTTCAAGTAATTACTAGATTTATGGAATTTTACATAATTAATGTGTACTGTCAATTCTCCAAGCCGTTAACGAATTTTCTTGATCTGGTCGATGATTGGATGTCGAAGCTGGAGGGCAAGAGAGTCCTTATATTGATTGATTCGAATGCATGGTCAGAGCTTTGATTCTTGCGTGAGACAAACGAACGTGGAAGAATTATGGAGGAATTTATTTTTGCCAATGGATTGATAATAATGAACGAACCGAACAATGTGCCTACTTTCGTTACGCCGGATAATGAGTCGAATATTGATCTCACTCTTGCTACTTCGAATTTTATTGCTGAAATACCTGATTGGAGGGTCAGTCCTGATTGCACTACTACCGATCATAATTTGATCGCTTTTAAAATTTTATTGGAACCTAGAAATAACATTAATAATTGGCATAAGGAAA
Organism: Nomada ferruginata; assembly: GCA_963583965.1. Lineage (NCBI taxonomy): Eukaryota > Metazoa > Arthropoda > Insecta > Hymenoptera > Apidae > Nomada > Nomada ferruginata. Next base: position 8,087,436 of record OY757222.1, read on the forward strand.
AAGTTTATAATCTTAAGAAGGCAAATTGGGAGAAATTTGAAGAAGAGGTAAGAAATAAATTTGATGATGAGATTATTGATAAATTTAAGGGCTCTCCTAACGACTCTGTAAAAATTTTCAACCGACGCCTAGCACATTGTTGCGATTCCAGAATACCGGATAGAAGGATTAGTTCTGGTGCTGTTCCTTGGTGGAACGAGGACTAGACTAGACTAAGGAAGTATGCTAGGAGATGCAAAAAGCAATTGATACGCGCTAAAAAATTGAACTATGATAGTTTGGTTCCGCAGTATAGTAAACAATATAAATGTGCAAGGAATAAGTATGCTGCTGCCGTCAAAAGGTCCAAGAAATCTACCTGGAAAAGTTTTGTTACCTCTGAGGGGAACAATGATCCCTGGAGTATTATTTACAAGATAATTAGGCATAAAGTCAAAAAAGATATATCTATGAGCTCTTTGAAGCTCCCCTCTGGGGTTAATACCAGCTCTTGGACTGAAATGCTTTGATTGATAAATGTGTTCCGGCTGATGACGTTGGATCTGAGTTGGAACTTCATAAAAATATTAGACTGCGTAATAATAATTATTTTAATTTTAATTTGGAACCTGAAATCACAATTGAAGAAATATCAAATTCAATAAAGAAATGTAAAGCGCGGAAGGCTCCTGGTATGGATGGGTTTTGATTGGAGATCATTGAGGCTGTTTGGAGGATTGATAGGGCTATTTTTTATAACTTATTTAACAGCTGTCTGAGAGATATGACCTTTCCTAAAGAATGGAAAAGAGCGAAGTTAAAAATTGTTTTGAAAAATGCTAACAGGGACAGAACTCTTTTAAGCTCTTATAGGCCCATTGCACTTCTGCCAGTTTTAGGAAAGATTTTTGAAAGAATCATCGTCAATAGAATTCAATTACTTTATAAGAGCAATGGTTTAGAAAATTGTAGACAGTTTGGGTTTAGAACTGGCAGATCAACGGAAGATGCTTTGATAGCATTAAAGACTGCAATAATTGAAGCCGAAATTAAATACGTGATTGTGGTCTTTTTTGATATTGAGGCTGCATTTGACAATCTTTGGTGGCCTACAATTATTACTAGATTGATTGACGCGAATTGTAGCTCTACTTTGATTGGGATAATTAAAAGCTACTTTTCGGGGAGGGAAATGAGCATTTTGTCAAAGTTCGATTCGATCAAAAAGAAAATGCAAAAAGGTTGTACGCAGGGGTCCATCATTGGCCCTATGGCTTGGGGCTGGTGTATGGACTCGCTGTTGGAAAATATACAGAGTGCTACTAATGATAAATATGTTGAGGCTGTGGCTTATGCTGATGGCCTGGCACTTATGATCAAGGGCAACTCTAGAGTCGAGTTGGAAAGACATTCCAACCATGTCTTGAGTATTTTGTCTTCGTGCTGCATTAAACATAAATTGAATATTTCCATCGATAAAACTACTGCTATGGTTTTGAAGGGAAAACTAAACAAAAATAGACTTCCAATATTGAGGATAAATAGTAATAAAATAAAATTTACGAACAAAGTTAAATATTTAGGTATTATTCTAGATGATAGGTTGAGCCTGGTTGAACATGCCAAATTTTTGAGAAATAAAATACTTAATTTTGTAATGACCCTTAGGAGAGTTATCAGGGAGTCTTGGGGTCTTAGATCCCATATTATAAACATTTTGTATGTTGCTGTAGTTTTGCCCATTGTCAATTATGGATCAGGATTTTGGTATGGTACTGTTCAAAATGCACACGTTTTGAGACATCTGTTAGCGATCCAAAGACTAATGTTAATTATTATGACCAAAGCCTGTAAAACCGTCTCAACAGTTGCGATGCAAGTTATCTCTGGAGCGCTGCCTCTCGATTTGAGCATTATCAGACAAGCACTTATTAATAGGATCAAAAGAAATAAAACCACGGTCTGGAAAAATCATACGTACATGGAGGTTGAAAATTCCCAATTGAATATAGACTTAAATAGAATTAAAAATGAGACTAAAAAGATAGAAGAATATATTTATACAGAGTGGCAAGATAATTGGAATACAGAGACAAGAGGTAGGGTTACATATCAATTTATTAGAGACGTTAAATTTTCAGTAAATAATAAATGGTTCAAACCAGGTCGCTTATGCTTTTATTTCATCACAGGATATGGCTCTATAAATAGTAGTTTGTATAAGAGAGGCAGTGTTGAAAGCCCTATTTGTCAGATTTGCAGATTGGACGAGGAAGAGACTATAGATCATATGATTTATAGATGTCCAATGTATGAGTAATTTAGATATGTTGAATTGAACAATACAGAGAATAACAAGACTATGTTAATAAATACGAAAGAAAGATTTACAAAATTTATGACCTTTTCAACAAGTGTTTTCGAAACAAGATTAAATTACCTTTTATCACGAGAAAGTACAGGATCCGCCTCCACGGGGCTAGGGACGGGCAACGTTGGACTCAGTTCCAGTGGCTAAGAGATCCGTAGTTATACCTAAATGAGTTTAAAATAAAATAACCTGAAAGAAAATAACAAAATTAATATAAGTTTATAAATTTGATAGCATAATAATATAAAATGTGTTAAAAAATTTAATTAGAAATACTTACCCAATTAAACAGTTAGAGAAATATTGCATTACATTAGAATAAAGCGGCAATGAGCGAAAGCTCGAGCCGCAGCATTAAATCGAAATAAATGAAGAAAAAAAAAAATGTCCCTATCTACTGGGAGGCGAAGACTGGCCAAGGACTTCTGGAATGCCACGGCAACGAGGACTAAAACTCTGATGAAACCGATGTTGGTCCATTGGATCAATTTCGGGGAAGTCGGGGGCCGAAGCCGGTCAAATCCACTTACCTCACCTCCTCGTGGGGCCTCCTGGGACTCCTGTCACAGCTGTTAGTGTTGGACAGTGAGAGCGAAAGAGTAAGTGGTACCTCAAAGGGCGGTGTAGGTACGCACCGTCCGAATACCGTAAGACCCGTGGTCATGTTTCGCGGGAACGGGGGTCTTGCCTTCATTGGCCGGGCCGCGAGGATGATAACCTCTATAAAAAATCCCTAACCCCAAAGCTATGGTACGCGGCGAATAGGGGCATTCCAGTCGAGGGCACTGGGATGTGGTTGGTGGGTGCACCAGCCGTTAACGACCAACCTCTGGGTACCTGGCGAAACCCAGTTGCATTCAGCCTTACCGGGGTAAAGCGGCTCTGCCCCGGTGGACCACCTTTTCCGACTAACTCGTGGGACCTAGTATGGCAAATTCAACAAAAACAAAAAACGTGGAAGTAGTGGAGGAAGAAGTAGAGAAAATTGAAACTCCTCGGAGAGGGAGAAGTCGAGCAAGTTCAATTGCCTCTTCGGTAGACGAGGGTACGCCGATAGTTAAGCGTAAAAGATTTCTGGGGGGCGTTTCTGCGTGTTATGCTCCGCAGCAAACAAATGTCCTAGAAGAGATAAGAAAGGAACGTGAAACATTAGAAAAATTCTTATTTAATGACACGAATAAAGTAAGCAAGGGTGTTATGAAATACGTGCTATCGAAATGGAGTATCCTGGAGACGCGCCTGCAACAGGAGATCCTAGAGAAAGAGAAATTGCAGGCCACGTTAGATGAGAGCTCGAAGAGACCGACTTACGCTCAGGCGGCTGCTGGTGGCGCTCCGAAAGGGCGTGGTCCTGGTGTGGAACTTCCAACTGCTAAGCCTAAAAAACAAAAAGGAGAAGTGTTAATTATAAAGCCCAAGGAACCAAATGATAAGCGAACAAATGAAGAGCTAAGCTTGATTGAAGTCTTGAAGGCGAAGAGGAAAGAACTAAAAGTAAAAGGAATACGTCAACTTCGTACCAAGAGGATGCTAATCGAAGTATGTGACAAAAATGATACTAAAATTATTAAGGAACTGTCTTTGGACCAGGCGGGTCTGTGTGCTTCAGAACCCAAGAAATTAGATCCGTGCGTAGTAATTTACGATGTTGAGAGGGAGTGGAAACCGGAGGAATTGAAAGAAGACTTCGTTTCCAAGAACTTCGAAGGCCTAACAGATTTAGAGAGAAGTGAACTAAACAATCTGATAAGTTTCATGCATGCATTCAAAACTAAGAATGACAGTAGAGTGAACTGGATCGTTCAGATCCCTGGTAAGCATCTCAGTAAACTAAAAGAGAAAGGAAGAGTGTATATGCTCTGGCGAGTGTATAAGCTTAAGGAATATATTAATATCGCCAGATGCTTTAAATGCCATACATATGGGCACATAGCAAAATACTGCGAAGCTCCCAAACAGCTTTGTGAGACCTGCGGCTCGACTGAGCGTATCCGAGAAAACTACAAAGATAAGGACAATCCGAAATGCCCCATATGCACGCGGCATAAAAGAAAAGATGTAGAGCACAGTCTTAGAAGCAAAAGCTGTCCGGAATACCTACGCCAAGTTGAACTATATAAAAACAAAATCCAATGGTCCTAAAAATAGCTCAAATTAATGCAATGAGATCCATGGCGGTCGCATCTGAGCTTAAAAATATGTTAGTTCAGGAAGACATAGACATTTTGTGCGTACAGGAGCCTTACACATATAAAAATGAAATATACGGATACAATTTAACAGCAATGAATGTTATAAGCCCGTCAGTCGAGCGGCCTTGGGTCGCCACCATAGCAAAAAGTAATCTAGATTATTTTGTTTTGAGCAAGTACAAGAGCGCCCACATGTTGGCAGTTTAATTCCTATATGGGAGCTTTAAGTTCTACATAATAAATATATACTGTCAACACTCATTGCCAATTGAAGAATTCCTTACTGATCTGGACAAGTGCCTTGAGGTGATTGGAGATCGAAGGGTAATGGTTGTAATGGATGCCAATGCGAAGTCAGTCTGCTGGCATTCGGATCTAACTGATGAGGATGGACGAAAACTGGAGGAGCTAATCGCTTCCCGAGGTTTAAACATAGTAAATACGACCTCTGCGTTTACGACCTATGCCAGCTCCCATGGCAGCTCAAACATCGATGTAACATTATGCACGGACAGCCTGGTGAATGAGATCATTGACTGGAAAATAACGGAGTTGATCTGTGTCTCAGATCACAATCTAATAACATTCGCTATCGGCACAAGTGAAGTGCTTCCGATTGAAACGGGTAGTCAATCAAGATATAACGTTAGAAGGGCAGATTGGGAAAGGTTTGTTCGACCTTCCGAGGAACACTTCTCATGTGAGGTGATAGAGTACATGGAAAAATCTGAAATGAAAAATGCAGTGGAAAGGTTTAACAAAGTTCTACATCGGGTATGCACTGAAGCTATCCCAAAAAAGAGATTTGTTGCAGGATCAGTCCCGTGGTGGACGGAGAGCTTGAATACACTCAAACGGGAAGTGGCCAGAAGTAGGAGACAACTTAACAGAGCAAGAAGACTCAATCTAACAAGCGAGGTGGGGGAATGCTCAAATGCATACAGAAATGCAAGAAATAAATATGTCTCGGAGATTAAGAAAAGTAAGGATCTCTCCTGGAGAGAATTCGTAAAACGAGAAGGAAACAAAGACCCTTGGGGTCTACTCCATAAGATAGCTCGCAATAAAATGAGAAAACAATTTCATATCGGCAGTTTGAGACTGCCTGGCGGAGAGCTTACAGATTCGTGGGAGGAGTCTGTTTTGACTCTATGTAATAAATTCTTTCCTAGAGATGACACCAGTACGGAAACAGATGTTACGTATGAATAATATTCTCTTACGCTGCGCTCGCACGCGTCGTTCGATCCTGCGTAGGAACGGAAGACGTCGAAAGATTTATCTCGCTACCACACGAAGAATAACCCTTTTGGTACCGACTAACTGCATCGCGACCGATTTCGTGACCCGACAAGGACTCCGCGCTCTTACCATTTATGGAGGCTTCTAATTAGCCCCTCTATACATTTCGGAACTATACAGGGTGGCCCAGAACTCGCGCGGTATTTTTAAAAACGGGTTAGCTGAGGTGATTCTGAACAACTTTTTTCTTGACCAAAATATTGTTTGAAGCTTCGTTTTGTAGTTATTAACGAAAAACACTGGCCAATGCGAGCGCCCGTATAGCTTGAGCTCAGTCACAATCGCGCGCGGCCGAGATCGGGTGCATCGAGGGGCAACGTACGGCAAATATTACAATCGTCTTAGATTAAGAATAATGTGTAATTCTTCGTTATTCATGAATAACAATTTAATTAACAAGTCGTTTAATAACTGTTCCATACTTTTATTCGTTTTCCGAAACGAATAAAGTGTTTTATTAATTATGAAAAAAGTGTTTGGATGATTAATGATTAATGTTAGAAAAGGGTAGTTAAATAAACTTATCCATTCGACCGCGAATTTACCTGCTACGACGGTGTCTTGCCATATGGTCATTGTACCGATCCTGACCTATCCCAATTTAAATTTAATTTAAAGGCCACGTCCCGGCAATCGATACAGATCTGATTCGCACTTGTTTCCACACGCACAGGACACGCACTTACGAACATTACGAAAGTTAATGTGTGTGTCATGTGCGTGTGGAAACAAGTGCGAATCAGATCTGTATCGATTGCCGGGACGTGGCATTTAAATTAAATTTAAATTGGGATAGGTCAGGATCGGTACAATGACCATATGGCAAGACACCGTCGTAGCAGGTAAATTTGCGGTCGAATGGATAAGTTTATTTAACTACCCTTTTCTAACATTAATCATTAATCATCCAAACACCTTTTTCATAATTAATAAAACACTTTATTCGTTTCGGAAAACGAATAAAAGTATGGAACAGTTATTAAACGACTTGTTAATTAAATTGTTATTCACGAATAACGAAGAATTACACATTATTCTTAATCTAAGACGATTGTAATATTTGCCGTACGTTGCCCCTCGATGCACCCGATCTCGGCCGCGCGCGATTGTGACTGAGCTCAAGCTATACGGGCGCTCGCATTGGCCAGTGTTTTTCGTTAATAACTACAAAACGAAGCTTCAAACAATATTTTGGTCAAGAAAAAAGTTGTTCAGAATCACCTCAGCTAACCCGTTTTTAAAAATACCGCGCGAGTTCTGGGCCACCCTGTATAAACCCTCCGTTTCTAATCATCTTCGGTTCATAACTACACATCTACGCGCATAGTCAAGTCGCATACGCTTGTACAGAGTCGGTTGCATTTCAGTAAGAATTGGGCTTAGGGCACCATTCAGATCAAGTTAACCCGTTAGAATCCGCATAGTCCGGTTGAAGTTCTTTCGGCATACTTTGTAACCGTTCTCAGACCCCGCACCGCCAGTGCGTCAACACCGTGCAGCTTAGGTAATAATTCTCACACTATTTAATTATATCGCGACAATTACACTTGTACAAACAACTGGTTGCAATATAAACTTATAAACTGTTCACCATTAAATCGAGTAAATTCGTTAAAACCTATCTTTACTCCGTAATCCTTTATAATAGTAGTAACGTCCCACAGATACAACTTAACCGCTCGAGTTGTATAGAATATTTATGTACGAGTCAAACTAACATTTCCTGCGAATCCCTGATTTCGCATCAGGTTCGTTCGCACGCCTTATCCAAAACAAAGTAACTACTCCAACCTAGTGGCTCCCCGATTTCGCATCGGGTTCGTCCACGAAACCTAACCCATCCTACAGCTCCCTGGTTTCGCACCAGGTTCGTCTGTATCCTACGGCTTCCTGATTTCGCATCAGATTCGTCCGTACGTTTACCAAACCTCCGAACAGCTCCCCGGTTTCGCACCGGGTTCGTCTGTGAATAAACCAACCTCCCAGCAGCTCCCCGGTTTCGCACCGGGTTCGTCTGTGAACTATTTCCTAGTGGCTCTCCGATTTCGCTTCGGGTTCGTCCACGACGCTTCCCCCTCCTGCAGCTCCCTGGTTTCGCACCAGGTTCGTCCGCGCTTGATTCTATTCCTGAGCCTCCCCGATTTCGCATCGGGTTCGTCCTCGCATACATCAACCCCAGCGGCTCCCTGATTTCGCATCAGGTTCGTCCGTGCACCTTACTAACAAATTCTCAACCATATTCCTTGGGTAATATCAACATCGCCGGCCTAGGCGTTGCCCACAGCCCCGGCTCGTAACACAGAATATCATAGAAGGATTAGAACCTCTAATAAAGCATATAGAAATTATAATTTGGAACCCCGGATCTCCGGGGAGGAGCTTGTCAAGGCTCTACAAAGGACAAAGAATCTAAAGGCGCCTGGTCTCGACAACTTTGCTCCTGAAATCATTAAAAAATTAGGCAGTGTTAGAAGTGGCATAATATTGTTAATTTTCAATAAATGCCTAAGTAATGGCTGCTTTCCGCCTGTGTGGAAGGTGGCTAAAGTTATTGTGATTCCTAAGAGTCCAGAAATGGGTTTGAAAGAAAGTGGGTCTTACAGACCTAGTACATTGCTGTCTACCCTGAGTAAGGTCTTGGAAATAATTCTGGTGGACAGAATTCAAAGCCAATATAAGGAACGAGGCTGTTCCGCGGCAAACCCTCGGAACCAACAGCTGAAAGAAATTGCCTCCTTCAAAAAAAGACGGCTAGCAATCTGCACAAAGAAGAACCTTCAAACATGCAGATGGCTAGACGTTTATGACGCGCAAGTCTTAGAACTGTTTTTGAGGAAATCGTTTTATTCCATAATCCGCCAAAGCACGCGAAAATAAACTTATACGGCCTCAACAGTTAATTGCATGCGTCATAAACGAGAGTTTCCAAAAGGGTCCCACAGCTGTGCCCCAACAGGCACGGCCAGGTCAAGCTCTAGGATCCTGGCGGAAACTTCCGTGCGATGACGAGTCACTCGTAGCGGTCAAGGATGCACCCCCTCTTCTCGGAAAACACGCGCTTCGGGCGCAGGAGAAGGGTGTATCCTTATTTTGAAAAAACACGCTGATTGGCAATTGGACATTTTCTCCAAGATCCAATCAGCGTGCCTAAAAACCCACTTCCGAGTCGACGTGTTAGAAAACACTCGACGAGGAAGTCAGTTCTTGTTCTCAACGAACAGGAGAACCCAGCATCCTTCTGAGTCAACCAAGTTTGCTTCGCATCAACACTTTGCAAATCCACTGTTCGATCCATTACTATTGTACTTGTTTTTCATCAGACACATCAATAGTTATTAAATAGTTTATTTTGTTACTGAAACGAATATTTATTCAATCTACCACCTCTATCTCCTTAAACGGTCGTAGAGTCATACGCGAGTGACGGTGTCGATAAAAATCGGAACGGAGATTTACAACCTCCGTATACTAGGAAATCAGTACATCCCAGAGTAGCACCGGAACAGCGTATACGTAAAACATTGGTCCTTCGAGCCGGATCTCAGTGACGTGTGGGTTACATACATTGTAACGCAAGTAACTATCTAGTGAAGCAAACATTTAAAAACCTTGTGTTGTGAGTGTACCAGTGCACAATCTGCATCGTTCGCAACCATTAAAAGCGAACTCTCGCCACAACCAACCGAATAGCCCACGCTATTCAAAAATCATCAATCTACATTGGACAAAGGTGACAGTTCAGGACCACGCAGCGACCTTTGGAGCATCCAACGTCAACGCAACGTCTCGAACAAAGGAACACCCAAGGACGACGCATCGCAGAGAACGTGAACATTAACGTGAGATCCTCGCAACAAAAAGGTAGGCTCGTACACTCTCGCCAATTTCTCCTTTCCACCTACCACAATGTCCAGATCTGCGGAACAATCCTCCGAACAAACTATCCCGCGTGTCGGTATCAGTACCTTGCGGCGCAAACGTGGCAATATAATCGGCTACGCGACAATGCTCGCGAAAGAAATCGAGACCGCGAAACAATCCGAACAACCCGACATCGGGCATCTGCGAATAAGCTTGGATCAGTTAAATAAGTCTTGGGATCGCTTCGACGACGTACAATTCGAGTTGGAAGAACTGGATGATTCAGAATCACCACGTCGGTACGAACTACACGCAAAATACACCTCCATAGTCGCCCAAGCGACTGCCATTATAGAGAGGTACAGTTCGAACCTGTCTCCACATTGCAACACCACGGATTCAGTCGCAACCACCGTAACAGCCCCAGCGACCATCAAATTACCTGAGCTACGTCTCCCGACATTCGACGGTACAATCGGAAATTGGATATCGTTCTATTCCAAATTCACGTCAGCGATCGACAAGAACGCCGATCTGACGCCTCTGCAAAAACTGCAATATTTACAGTCAACCCTTACCGGTAAGGCCGCCGCGTGCATTCAAGCGCTAAGTTCGACGGGTGCGAATTACGTTCATGCAATCGAATTGCTCAAGAAGAAATTCGATTGCAGGCGCAGAATTTTGTTGAGCCACTGCGACGCGATAGCAAGGCGACCACAGATATCACGGGACTCTCCGGAAGCATTAGGCGATTTTGTCGACGCCATTCGCCAAAATCTATGCTCGTTAGAAAGTATGGACATAGACACCTCGTCATGGGATTGCATAATAGTCTCAATAATCCTATCAAAGGTCAGCGGTGACCTCGAATGGCAGTGGGAACTCTCGCTGAAGGACAAGGAAATGCCGTCGTACGAGCATCTTCTCGAGTTTCTCGAAAAACGCGCAATCTGTGCACCAGCGGCCCCGCAAAAGGTAGCGTCGACGCCCAGGCAATCTAACCGCGACACTATAAACCCATCCAGCAATCGACATCAAGCGCGAAGCCACGCTTTCGTAAGCACGGCAGATGGAACCGACCAAAACAATCATCGCGATAAAAAACGAACGACTCGTACGTCCGCGGGCACCACGGAATGCCCTGTCTGCCACGACATACACAGCATTTGGTGCTGCGAGAGATTTAACTCGATGTCCGTCGAATCGAGATTAGCCGCTAGCCACAATTCTTCGTTGTGTCAAAATTGTCTAAGACCTGGGCACGACTTAGACGCGTGTAAAAGGGGGTTTTGTCGTATATGTAATCAACAACACCACACGTTGCTACACCAACCGCGGCAGGCTACGGATCGTATCGAGCAGGTAGCCACTAGCGATTGACTGGAGCTACCTGAGAACCCCAGGGGGGCAAGCCGGTCAAATGCATTCGTCGTGAACACGGTAAACAATGAACTTCTTGTCACAGCCAAGTTACACGTGTTAGACAAGGAACAACGACCTGTCAGCTGCCGAACGCTGATCGACACGGGTGCTACGACCAACTTTATTACCGAAGACCTCGCAAAAAGGCTTGCACTTCCAAAAGGAAAATGCTCCATCCCCATCGGGGCTCTCAACGCACTATCCACGGTCGCGAAACACACGATCGCGGCCACTATATGCTCAAAGATCAGCGATTATCAACGGACGTTAACGTTTTTAACCATCCCGCGAATCGCTGCGCTTATTCCGGACCAACCGATTGATCGCTCGTCCATCCGCATTCCGAAGAATCTGCAACTGGCAGATCCTGAATTTCATCGGCCAGCACCGATTGATCTGTTGCTCGGCTCTGGGGCCGCATTATCGCTCTTGAGTGTCGGGCAGATCAACCTATCTCCTCTCGACGGTGCCGACTTATATCTTCAGAAGACGAAGGTCGGATGGGTCATAGGAGGGAGTCCGCCAGCATCCGCGAAAACGCGAATCGTATCCTGCAACGCGACTGCTGCTCTCAATTTTGACCTCACACGTTTCTGGGAAGTTGAAGAAGGACCACAACTCCAGCCTCTCTCCGATTCAGACAAATGCTGCGAGAGACATTTCCAGCAGCACGTCACGAGGAACGTCGAGGGCCGCTACATCGTCGCGCTCCCGTTCAACGACAAACTGTCACAACTCGGGCATTCGAGATCCAGGGCAGTAAAGCGTTTAGATTCATTAGAACGGAAGCTCCAACGCGATCCAAGTCTAAAGAAGCAATATCACGCCGTCATCGAAGAATACCGCAACCTTGGACACATGACCAAGGTCGACAATAGCCAAAATGTACAACGAGGATATTATCTACCTCATCACGGAGTCACCAAGATCACCAGCGAGACTACGAAACTTCGAGTGGTATTCGACGGTTCCGCGGCCACGACCACTGGTATCTCTCTTAATGAAGTCCTGCACACCGGACCGAAAATCCAAGACGACTTGCTGTACATTCTTCTGCGATTTCGTATTCACCGATACGTATTAACCGGTGACATCGAGAAGATGTATAGGCAATTCCTCGTCCGTGAGGAAGACCAGAAATACCAACGCATTCTCTGGCGCGACGCGACTGGGGAAATCGAAACATATGAATTAAAAACGGTCACATTCGGACTGTCCGCGGCACCGTACTTGGCAATCCGCTGCCTCACGCAATTAGCCCAAGATGAAGGTCATCGGTTTCCTCATGCCGCCAAAATATTGCTCCGAGATTTCTATGTGGACGACGCACTAACCGGAGCGTCGACCATTCAGGAGGCTAAATCCTTACGGGAGGGTTTAACCCAATTATTGGCAACAGCATCTTTAAACATCCGTCAGTGGGCAGCCAACCACGAGTCTCTCCTACAAGGTCTGCCGGAACAGGCCATAAATAAAAAACTCCACCTCGGGGAATGTTCAACGTTGAAGACTCTCGGCATAGTTTGGGATTCTGCGAATGATTCGATTTCATACGAAGTCAAAATACAACCTGCAACTGCGCGCGTCACAAAACGGTTCATCACGTCAGAAATCGCCAAAATCTACGACCCTCTAGGCCTCCTTGGACCGGTGATCATTGTAGCAAAGATGCTGCTACAAAGAATCTGGACCATCAAGGTCGATTGGGATGAATCCCTACCCATGGACATCCATACGGAATGGAGGCAGTATTACATGCAGTTACCTCTCCTGAACAACACCACATTCAGGAGAAGAACTGCATTGAATACGCCAACGAAGATCGAGCTGCACGGATTCTGCGATGCCAGCGAGAGGGCCTACGGCGCCTGTCTCTACATTCGCTCAACGGACGAGCACGGCCATACAACCGTAGAGCTTCTCCTAGCAAAGTCGAAGGTAGCTCCATTAAAAACCCAGTCCGTACCAAGGCTCGAGCTCTGTGGAGCCCTGCTCCTGACAACTTTGATGAATACAGCAAAAAGAGCGTTACACATCAAATTTCACCGCACCATCCTCTGGACCGATTCATCCATTGTGCTTCACTGGTTGAAGACTCCTCCGCATACACTGAAGACCTTTGTCGCGAACCGGGTGTCTGAAATCCAGACGAAAACCGACGTGGCAGATTGGCGACACGTCCCGACTACAGACAACCCGGCAGACCTCATCTCGCGAGGCCAATATCCAGAGGATTTTCTCCAGCCGTCCTCCTGGCAACACGGACCAGAATGGCTCCAGAACGAGGAAACATCATGGCCGACCGGGCTGCCACCGCCACACGAAATCATACCAGAGCAGAAGACGGTAACCTGTCTAACATCTACCACTCTGGACACCAGCATCCTCGACAACCACTCTTCATGGGAGAAGATGCAACGGACCGTCGCACGATGCCTCCGGTGGAAGCGGTCGAACAGAAACAAGGGTGCCTTGACCGCATCAGAATTAAAGCAGGCCCACGATGCAGTCATAAAACTGCTTCAAGGAGTTCACTTTTCTAAGGAATCGCAATGCTTAGAAAACCACAACACCGAAGTCGGGGGCACATTACAGCGGCTAGCTCCATTCTTAGATAAGGACGGTATAATACGAGTCGGCGGCCGGCTAAAACATTCTTCAATGCCTTTCCCGCAACGTCACCTTATCATCCTACCAAAGACACGGGTTACCAATTTAATCATAGAAGCTGAGCATCGTGCTCAATTACATGCAGGCGTTCAAGGCACGCTATATGCCGCTAGACGCCGCTATTGGCCCATCGACGGACGCAACCAGGTATGGAAAACGCTACGCAACTGTGTCCGTTGTCTCAGAGCCCAACCACCACCAACGAATTACATCATGGGTAATCTACCGGAAGCAAGAGTGACCGAATCTCGACCATTCACCAATGCCGGGGTAGATTATTGCGGACCGTTTTTCATCAAGGAACGACGTCATCGAAATCGCGCGCGGATCAAGGTATACGTCGCGGTTTTCGTTTGCCTCGCGGTCAAGGCAGTTCATCTGGAACTCGTGAGCGACCTTACCAGCGAAGCATTCATCGCGGCGCTCAAGAGATTCATTGCGCGGCGTGGTTTCTGCGTCAAGTTACACTCGGACAACGGCACTAATTTTGTTGGCGCAAACAATGAGTTGCGAGAGCTACGGGATCTCATCAGATCGGATGAACATAACAAAAAGGTGCAGACCTTCCTTGCAGACCGATCAATCGAATGGAGCTTTATTCCACCACGCGCACCGCACTTTGGCGGTTTATGGGAAGCGGCTGTAAAGTCCTTCAAACGCCACCTCATTCGCGTCGCAGGTACTGACTTATTCACATTCGAGGATTTTAACACCCTAATCATCGAAATTGAGTCGATTCTCAATTCCCGTCCTCTCACACCAATTTCATCAGACCCCAACGACCTTCTCGTCCTAACTCCCGGTCACTTCCTGATTGGCGATTCCCTCACGAGCCTACGCGAGCGAGATTTTACAGATACACCACCAAACCGTCTCTCGAGCTGGCAGCACATCCAGAAGGTCAAACAGCACTTTTGGGCTCGCTGGCATCGAGAATACCTGAACGAGTTGACCAGACGCAGCAAATGGTTCAAGGGGGTGCATCCAATCAAGGAGGGCACATTAGTTCTCATCAGAGAAGACAATATACCGCCCATGCATTGGGCATTGGGCAGGATCGTTAAAACTCACCCAGACTCCGACGGCATTATTCGGGCCGTGACAATTAAAACGGCCACGAATATGTTAGATCGAAGCGTGAAACGACTTGTACCCTTGCCTTACCAGCCCGAAGACACGGACAGCGACCCGGCGGCCAGCATGCATGGAAGAAGCTGACTGAACCATGGGGCAGCCCCTTAGAAATAGAAATCTACACCACACATATATGTTCAGTTATCATACGCATACATTTAATAATCACACTTGATCGTTATTCTCTCAACGGGGGGAGGATGTTCCGCGGCAAACCCTCGGAACCAACAGCTGAAAGAAATTGCCTCCTTCATAAAAAGACGGCTAGCAATCTGCACAAAGAAGAACCTTCAAACATGCAGATGGCTAGACGTTTATGACGCGCAAGTCTTAGAACTGTTTTTGAGGAAATCGTTTTATTCCATAATCCGCCAAAGCACGCGAAAATAAACTTATACGGCCTCAACAGTTAATTGCATGCGTCATAAACGTGAGTTTCCAAAAGGGTCCCACAGCTGTGCCCCAACAGGCACGGCCAGGTCAAGCTCTAGGATCCTGGCGGAAATTTCCGTGCGTTGACGAGTCACTCGTAGCGGTCAAGGATGCACCCCCTCTTCTCGGAAAACACGCGCTTCGGGCGCAGGAGAAGGGTGTATCCTTATTTTGAAAAAACACGCTGATTGGCAATTGGACATTTTCTCCAAGATCCAATCAGCGTGCCTAAAAACCCACTTCCGAGTCGACGTGTTAGAAAACACTCGACGAGGAAGTCAGTTCTTGTTCTCAACGAACAGGAGAACCCAGCATCCTTCTGAGTCAACCAAGTTTGCTTCGCATCAACACTTTGCAAATCCACTGTTCGATCCATTACTATTGTACTTGTTTTTCATCAGACACATCAATAGTTATTAAATAGTTTATTTTGTTACTGAAACGAATATTTATTCAATCTACCACCTCTATCTCCTTAAACGGTCGTAGAGTCATACGCGAGTGACGGTGTCGATAAAAATCGGAACGGAGATTTACAACCTCCGTATACTAGGAAATCAGTACATCCCAGAGTAGCACCGGAACCGCGTATACGTAAAACAGAGGCCTTGCCAGTAACTTTCAGTTCGGGTTTAGAAGAGGTGTTGGAGCGGAGGATGCATTACTAAATTTGGAAATGGAAATAAACCTAACTGGTAAAAAGTATGTATTGGCTATTTTTATCGATATAGTCTGGGCTTTTGATCAACTTTGGTGGCCGGCTATTAGGCAAAGACTTATCGCTGCGGAGTGTAGTTGGGCTCTTATTAAAATGATGCACAAATATTTTTCTAACAGAAAAATAAGAATTGAGAGTAATCACCGACAGATTACATACAAGCTCGAGCGGGGTTGTCCACAGGGTTCTGTGATCGGCCCAGCTGCCTGGAACTGGTGCTTGGACGAATTTCTGACAAATTTCGTGGCTAAGTTCGACGAAGATAAGGTCGGTGTTGCGGCTTATGCGGATGATGTAATCTTTACCATTAAGGGAGACTCCAGAATGGAGTTTCAAGAGATAGAAACCTCTGCGATAGAGGCTTTTCAAGAATGGTGCACAAAGAACAAGCTAAGAATCTCGGAAAAGGAGACGAAGGCTCTACTGGTCAAAGGAAAACTTGACATCAGAAGACCACCCATAATAAAAGTCTAGGATAAAACTATCAAGATAGTAGAAAGGCATAAATACCTAGGTGTAACAGTTGACGCAAAGATGATCTTCCTGCCGCACATGGTACATCTGAAAGAAAAAATAATCAATTATATGATGATGTTAAAGAAATTTCCACATGAAAACTGGGGAATCAAGAAACCTATCTTGGATGTTCTGTATAAAGCGGTTTGTGTCCCAATCTTTACATATGGCTCTGTCATGTGGAGTTCCAGAGCACGAGGGGCGGCGGCCATGAGACAACTAAACCATCTGCAAAGAGCAATACTCCTGGTTATGACAAGAGCATGTCGTACTACCTCCACGGCAGCGTTACAAGTGATAAGTGGATTTTTACCAATTGAACTGGAAATTTTAAGATCGGCAAATAATAGAAGAATTAAGAGAGGCTTACCGGCGCGCTGGGATGGGTCTGTGGTGGATCCTTCTGACAATCCGGATGCTTCCTTGGAAGATAGGCTGAAAGAAACAAACAAAACAATATATGAAATTTGGCAGCGCAAATGGGACTCGGACGTGCATGGTAGAGATACCTATCTCTTCATCAAGGATGTAAAATACAGTGGAGAATCGAAGTGGTTCAAACCATCAAGATTTACAACTTACCTAATAACGGGGTATGGATCAATAAATTCCTCCCTGTTCCGAAGGGGTCTTGTGCAGATATTGTAGTCGCCCAGATGTCCGGCTTGTGGTGCTGAAGAGGAAAATGTTAGACATATATTATATGAGTGTGTAGCGTATGCCGCATTTAGAAATCAAGAACTTACCGTTGAAGTTCCAAACTGGAATGAGATGATTAGCAATAAGCAGAAATTTGAAATTTTTCAAAGATATGCAAATAACGCATTTAATGCTAGGAAAACTTACCTTGAAGACCTTGATTCGAGGGAGAGCAATACCTGAAAAATAAAATAAAAAGTAGAAGAAGCAATTAAAAAGGCTAGAAGTAGAGGGTCCGCCTCCCCGTGGCTGGGACGGAACACTGGGAGCAATGCTTCCAGTGGCTAAGTGACCCATAGAACAAGCAGTATTATACAGAAAACTTCAAAACCGAATAAACATATTCTCATATTAAGCAATATCCTGAAGGATGAGAATAAAGCAGCGATGAGCATAGGCTCCTATGCTGCATAAAGGCTCGAGCCAAAAAAAAAAAATGTCCCTATCTACTTTCTAGCGAAACCACTGCCAAGGGAACGGGCTTGGAAAAATTAGCGGGGAAAGAAGACCCTATTGAGCTTGACTCTAGTCTGGCATTGTAAGGAGACATGAGAGGTGTAGCATAAGTGGGAGATGGCAACATCGCCGGTGAAATACCACTACTTTCATCGTTTCTTTACTTAGGGTACGATCAGCTTGGCTCCGTTTTCCGTCCGTTCGACAGACGACCGGCAACGGGCTCACATGCACGATGCCTTGGGATGCATGTGTGTGTGTCTTTTCGTCCGACTTCGTGGTTAGAGTGGCACCGACATCGGGCGATTAACCCGACGTGTGACGTCACCTACATGTGTGAGCGTTTTGATGTATTGAGAAGCATGTGTGTGGTCTATCGGTGTAGCCGTTTTCGTCGGGCAAGTCGAAAGCCGGACAAACTCAAACTATTTTGATTTTTGTCGTAGATGTCGTAGATCCACTTGAGACGCCTCCTGGTTCCCGTTACTACAAAAACAAACCTTTCCACGGCCAGGTTGGGGTTCTCGAGGGCCCGCACTTAAACAGTTGAACTATGGGCCCGCTGATAACAACAATGAAACTTTGCTATTGCTCATTCTTTTGTAATGAAACTTATACCTAGACATTAGTGACATTTTTCTGATTACAATGACACCAAACACGATATAATTTGGACTACATTTACTGGTTTAATTGATGGTAATAAGTTTCGGACGCAGAAAAGGATGGCGCGTGAAAAAGAAAGAGAAGCTGCGACTGTGACAATCGGCAAAGACCAGATGCGTTTTTGTACTGATCAAGATACCAATGCATTGCAATCTTTTTTACTTTCAGTCCCTTTTTTATACAATTTTGATCAACATATTTGTGATGTTATTCCGATCAAAATGAGTCCTAAGACGACGGTCTGTTTATGACTTTTTTTTTAAATTTGGAAGCAGGTATGTACATGCGACCGGAAAGGTATGTAAGCAACAGCCTATTTTCCCCAAAGCGGCCAAAAAACCTCAAGGACTTTCCGAATATAAATTATTTCCTTCCTAAAACCTAAACTCTCTTTCCAAGACCACCTCCACCCTTGTTAACAACCAATGCCAATTCCTATTTCCACTCCCACACAATAGTAACGGCCAATAGCATTTACCCCATAGTTTACATTTTTCCTTGTGCACCATCAGGAATTACAAATAATCCAGCATTCGAACAGTGAACAGTGAAAGCGAAAGTAAAGACGAATATTAGTTTTACATCAATTTTACAGTAATTTTTATACGGGTTTGCAACAATGGACGTTGAAACAATTTTGTGCTTGGAGACGCATCCTTTAATCAGATATTTGCTTCTACGCAGAAGAAAAAGATTCCATGTGAATCAAATATATTTATTGCGAGAAGAAAGGGGCGAGTATCATACGCTCTTTCCTCAATTACTGGAACAGCCGGAAAAATTTTACGAATATATGAGGATGAAGAAAGAAACTTTTTTTTATATATTACGTGCGATTAGTGACATTATTGAGACGCAATCCAACTTCCAGAAATGCATTTCGCCGGAGGAGAGACTTGTGGTAACCTTAAGGTAAGTTATTTTTAAATTACCTATTCGCAACACATAAAGTATAATAAGTGTAATTTATTGTACAATCCAGATTAATTTTATACATGTTGTTTTATTTAATTTAAGTCAATCGTAGTGATCGGGTCAGTTACAGTTCCTTCATGAACTGCAGAAGGTGGTTGATTTTCTATTATTATTTTCTGCAATTTCACCCGCGTCTGCAATTTTTTCTGTTGTGGTATGGCACGAAAATACGGAAGTAGACTCATCAAAAAGAAATAATCCTCGTCTTCCACAATCGTCTTCTTCTGTGTGCCCCCCCCCCCCCTTTGCTCCAAGTACGCAACTTTTTTTTCTTCCAATTGTAGGAAGTCAACCAAGGGATCTTTCCTGGTTCGAGCACGCGTATTTCGTGATTTCAATACTTCCTCACGTTTGTCCTCATCAACAGGGGGGGAGGGGGTCTGTCATCGCCATCCTGGTCGGTGTGGGAAACGGTTTCAACTACAATTTCGTGGTCTGATACCTCGATCGGTTCATTGTCGCCGTTCCATTGCGAAGGTTGGGAAATATTTCCAACCAGAGGTCTACTGATGTACATGTCTTTCAAAAAAGACATGTGATCCAAATACTTCCATTTAGACTCGTTGCTATGGGACGCCGACCCTGTTGGCAAACGGCTCTTTCGCAACTCTCGCCGATGCGAGTCCTTCAGCCGTTGCCAACTCGCCTTAACGCTCGTACCTAAAAATACATAAATAATGCAATAATTGGAGATAGGATAACAAAATTTAATCGCGATAATTGTCATTGAATCATTCCTACAGTACAGTTTTGTGAGTGATATACAATATACTTTTGTTTCAGGTATCTATCAACGGGACTTGCTTTTCGGTCTCTAGCATTTTCCTTCCGAATGGCGAACAACACGATTGCTGGCATCGTGTATGAAACTTGCGAAGCAATCTGGTTTAGGTTTCATGCGAAACATATGCCGTTCCCAACAACGGGGGACTTCTATCAAATTGCAAGGGATTACGAGCGCGTATGGAATTTCCCCAATTGTATTGGAAGTATTGACGGAAAACATATTCGCATAAAATGTCCCCCGCACTCTGGATCCATGTACTTCAATTACAAGAAGTATTTCTCCATACATGTGCAGGACATCTCAGATGCCCATTATAAATTTATAACAGTGGACATTGGAGAATATGGAAGACGGAGTGATGGGGGTGTTTTTTCACAATCAAGCGTTTATCACCATATACATACAACCAAACACTTTTAATATACCGCCCAATACTCCGTTGCCGGGAACGACGAATGCTGTCCCGTATGTCTTCCTTGGGGATCAAGGATACCCCTCACCTCACCTCACCTCACCTCCGTACGGACCGTACGGAGTCTCGAACGAAGTGTGTGTTGTGTTGTACGGTGGAGCGTTCGTGTTGTGCCGAGGCGAAGATTAAGGGAAGAGGAAACAAAAATCATTCTTACAGACGGGACGACGCGTGAACCGAACCAGAGAACATCAGATACTCATTGGCGAGGCCCTCTCGAACAATATCAGATAAATATAATATATAAGGACGATATAAAATTGGTCGCCCCGGGTTTGCGTCCCTTAGTTTTGCCGATCGCCGAGACCGCGCATCCAAAACAGATCGACCAGTCCCCGAAATGTGAAAGGCAAGGAGATATAATATATCTATCCTGCTAACGCAAGTGGACGGACGTTAAAAGTTCCCGGTTTCGAATTTATATATTGGAGGTTTTTTTTTATTTTTATTTTTACCCTCCATCCACCCTCAACAGATTCGCTCCGTTCCCCTTGTAAAGGGTTTGCAAGAAGCTATGAATCTGCCTAGCACTAAGTATCCACGCTTGAGCGGGTATTACCTTACATCCAGCCTGGGGATGTCGCCCAGGGCCTGGTTCAGGACCCGAAAGGATTGCCCACCCAAATTGTACATGTTTGCCCGTAATTGGCGTCGCTCTAGTCGCCGCCGCGTTGTGGTGTGGCGCCCTCTCTATTACCTTTGGTCGGATGTTTCGTGTAGTTTGTTTACATCTCATGTCTTGATTTATTTTGTTGTTTATCCTCCCATGTGCACCCGAGCGCGAGGTTTACACCAGTGCTGTATTTAGACCGCTTGATTACTATTATCCAACCTTATTATTCTCGCTGTGCGAAGGAAATTACTCATTGCTTTCCTTCCTATCGGAGTGATGGCATCTCGTGCGGACCTGGGGGTTAGTTTTCTTCCCCTTTAGTTATTTCCTTTATTTTATATAGGATTATTTTATTGCGTATGTGTCTGCTCCCTGCGGGAGACGAGAAAGCTGTGAAAGATTGTGCTGTCTTCTTCTGTTGTTTTTATTATTTAAGCTTGAGTTTCTCTCTCTGCCTTTCCAGGGTCTCTTTTATTTTTAGGCTTTCCGTTTTTACATCTAATGTTACAATAATGGCTGATTTGTTTCCTTTTTTGGCAGCAGCCGCAAAGTTCCGGACTTCCATCAGTGGATCTATTTTTCCTAAAGCCATATTGGTGTGTTGTTAAGTCTCCCTTATCTTTTATTTTCTCCTCTAATCTACTTTTAAGGATATGTTCGAAGACTTTGGCGGTATTCGATATTAGACTAATTGGCCTGTATTGCGGTAGCCCTGCATTATCGTTTTTTCCTTTGGGGCGGAGTATAAGTTTTTGCACTTTCCATATCTCCGGGAACTCTCTGGCTTCCATGCAGGCTTGGTATAGTGCCACTAGATTCCCCGGGTATTGTCTAAAAATCGCTCTTAAAACACCGATAGGCATTTGGTCTAGCCCCGGTGCCTTTTTGTTTCCAATTTTTGACAATGCTTTCTTCACCTCCTCCATAAGCACAGGCGGGCATGTGTTACTACCCCGTGTTTTTCCTCTTTTAGCGAGTTCGTAGGTGCTGAACGGTTTAGTGCAGAAAAGTTTTTCCACTGTTCTTATGATTTCTTCCTTCGGGAGGAAGACGGGGCCGCCCTTGTTTTTCAACGCCTTCATAACCACTTTATAGGGTTTCCCCCATACATCCTCGTTCAGTATCTTGCAAAATTTATCCCATGCTTTACCTTTGGCCCGCCTTATGCTCTTTTTAAAAGTTCTTTTGTTTGCCAGGTACTCCCTACGCAGTGCATCGGTGATGGTCCTATTTGCATTTTTTCGGTAAGCGCTGTGCAGTTTCCTTCTGGCCTTGGCTGCATGTTTGCGTAGTGTCTCCAACTCCTGGGACCACCAATATGTGTCTCTACGTTGGGTTTTTCCTCTGTCGTCGGGTTCGTTCGGCATTGTCATATCACATACCGCCATTGTGTAAAGAGCCCAGTTTTCAACGACCTGCGCGTGGTTTGAGGAGGAGGCGAAGTCCCGGATTATCTCCCCACTGGACTTTAAGATTTGCTCAAGTTTATCGTTGTCCAGCTTACTTGCCATCCAACGTTTGTGCGTTTTTGTTGTTTTTACCTTGTCATCCCCTATTTCATGGCTCAGCTACCGGTGGTCGGACGCGTTATATTTAGTGAGTATTTCCGATTTTCTGATTTTACTCAACAGATTTGGTGTTGTAGCCAGGAAGTCAATTTTAGAGGTCTTTCCTGCTCTCCAAAATGTGGGTGTTTCGTCCTGGCTGGTCGGGAGTAGCCTCAGCGAGGCCAGCGTGGATGCCAGCAGTAAGCCTCGCCTGTCGCTCCAGTTCTGCCCCAAAGCGGAGTCTTCGAATTGAAATCGCCCGCGATGATACATTCTCCAGGGTAGTTTCGAATTATCTCCGCTAATTCCGTTATGGTACTATGGAAGTCGCTGAAACTGTCGTTGGGCGGCAAGTAACAGCTGATTATCATTATTTTGTTTACTATTATAGACGTATAGTTTTATCCGCACGGGCCTTTGGACACCATACCCAGATGTCGGCTCGCCCATATCGCAGAACCTCCGTGTGCATCGCAAGACCAGGTTTTTCTGGGCCTGTAGTATTCGGCTATGATAGCTACATTGTATCCTTCCTGCTCAATTTCTTGTAGCATCAGATCTTGTGCTACCGTAGACCGGTTTAAGTTCACTTGTAGGATCCGGAGGGATGCCAGCATTACTTGGATTGGTAATTTCGCATCGTAGGGCATCCAATGGATGCAGTTATATGTCCGAGCCTGTCAGCTGGGATGCATATATTAGATGTCTAGCGTGCGTCTCGCGCAATTTTTTTCCATTTTTTTTTCCGTTCTTCTTTTTTTTTGTACCTTGCCGGTACCCTTCTCGATAACGTACCAAGACGACCTCAGAGCAGGCGAGATTACCCGCTGAATTTAAGCATATTACTAAGCGGAGGAAAAGAAACTAACAAGGATTTCCTTAGTAGCGGCGAGCGAATAGGAATTAGCCCAGCACTGAATCCCGCAGTACTGCCGCCGGGAAATGTAGTGTTCGGGAGGATCCGTTTATCCCGGGACGTCGCACCGCGTCCAAGTCCACCTTGAATGGGGCCATTTATCCGTAGAGGGTGCCAGGCCCGTGGTGACCGGTACGCGTTTCGGGAGGATCTCTCCTTAGAGTCGAGTTGGTTGAGAGTGCAGCCCTAAGTGGGTTGTCGGATCGGTCGGAAGACCGATGTGAAGGTGGCTGAGTGCCGAGGTTGGAGTGGGGAGCGCGGAGCAGCGTTCGGACAGTTGAGGAACAATGAAAGTCTTTAGATGGCGACAACGCACGCCGATCGGGAAATAAATACTTATAAAATATACAAGTCTCCTCGTTCATTATTGAACCCGTCCTACCTAAAGTAACATCTGGCGACCGTGACAGGACGTGGGTTCGTGTTATCGTAAAGTGTAATTGTGTAATTGTAACGATATGGATGTAACGAAGAGGAAAAGAACGTCGCAGCGTGCTGCGTTTACGAAAGCCCTGAATGCGTTGAATGAATGTCTTGGAGATCAAGCCGGTGACCGACGAATTTTGATGGCTCTTGAGATGTTGGAAGGAAAAGCGAATCTAACCTAACTTAATCTATATTACGACTGGTCGACCGCGGTCTACGCTGTGGTCACCCCTGGACTACACCATTTCAAAATTTTCTATACTTCCAACACGCATTTACACGAGTTCATTAATTTAACGTACAATTATGATTCTTTATGGAATTTTTTGTGTGAGAAAGAAGTTGTTCGTAGCAGAATAACATGTCCAAGGTGTCAGAACGACTTAGCACTAGCTAATAGTTCTGAAAATCATTTATTTCATTGCACCAAAACGTATTATAAAGTTATCAAAGGCCGAAAGCGACGAAGAGTGACGTGCAATTTTAAAATTAATGCATTCCATGGAACGTGGTTTGAAAGAACACACATGGACCTGATCAAAATATGCCGTTTTATTGCCTACTTTTTGTTGCTGCAACCACCACGACATATATGTTTGATGAACGAACTGGATTTAAATACCAGAGATGTAGTTGATTGGACACAATTTTGTAGAGAAGTAACATATTGCATACAGTTATCATTTCACGTTATTCAGTTATATATTTGCTCTTGACTAATATTGTACTCTCGCTAAATTAATTGTAGTTACTTCAACAATCGCTAGTAAATAAGCAAGAGCCAATTGGTGGACCGGATAAAATTGTTGAAATAGATGAGGCTAAAGTGGGCAAGAGAAAATATAACAGAGGACGCGTAATTCAAGGACAATGGGTTTTCGGTGGCATTGAACGTAACAGTAAAAAAGTTTTTGTTTTGCCTGTGCCCAACCGGAATACCGAAACACTTTTAGTTATTATTCGAAAATACGTTGTTGCCGGTTCAGTTATTTATACCGACAAGTGGCGTGCGTACGATGCCTTGCGCAATGAAAATTATATACATCGAACAGTAAACCATTCGAATAATTTTGTAGATCCTCAAACTGGTGTTCACACACAAAATATAGAAAGATTGTGGAGAGATATGAGAGCAAACATTCCTCGCTATGGCACTCGTGAATATCATTTCACGAATTATCTTGCAGAATTCTTATTCAAAAGAACTTACAATTTTGACACACGCATTGAGGTTTTCTTTAAATTAATGAATTCTCTCTATCCATTAGATTAGATCATTTAAATACTGATTAAATTTTCATTTCGCGTACAAATGTTTATTTTCATTTCCCTATAATCGTATACGCAGATTATACATAGTGTAGCAGCATTTAATACATTTTTATTAGAAACTTTTTAATAAAAAACGAGCGACGGCTAAAACCTTTTGGGAGTTACTTGAGAAGGCGACCTTCATAACATATGTCAAGGTCAAGGTCATCGGAGCTGCCTCCCCTAAACGTAACATTTACCTTTAAACGCATTGATTATACGAAATTATCCAGAACTGTAAATTCAGAGCAGATCGAATGGAGATTCAATCCCCCTACAGCAGTCTGGTGGGGAGGATTTTGGGAACGCCTGATTGGAATTTTAAAGCGATTATTAAGGCGTACCCTTAAAAGGTCATGCTTGACGTACGAAGAAATGTTGACAGTGCTTTTGGACTGCGAAGCTGTTATTAATTCTAGACCGATTACGTTCATGTCGGAAAGTGAGCAGGAAGTAGTACCTCTCACGCCATCGATGTTTTTGCATGAGATCAAAGAAATTGGCGTTTTGGATCTCGATCAAATCGAAAAATGTCGAAAAGATAAGCGTTACTTATATCGTCAGAAGATTAAGGACGATTTGCGACATAGATTTCGCAACGAATATTTAGGCGCGTTAATGCATAGACATTCAAAGACAAAGGGCGATAACATGTATGAAGTAAGTGTTGGCGATATTGTATTGGTCGAGAATGAGAATGTAAAGCGTTTGGAGTGGTCGTTGGCACGTGTGAAAGAAGTGATTGCTGGGAAAGATAATCCCGTACGTGTAGTCCCTTTGACAACTGCCTTTGGTGAGCTGGTGCGGCCGATACAGCGGATTTACCCGTTCGAGCTTAGGCATAGTTTCGATTCCGACACCAATGGAGTTGTCCTTAAGGAATATAAAAATTGTAACGAATTCCGCGAGGATGAGTGTGTTACGACGCGAAGCGGTAGACGGGTACGGAGGCCCGATTATTTGTCATATTGTTAACAGAATCACAATTGTATAGATTGAGATGAAAGAGTGTTTTCATCTCAATGGTGGGAGGATATCGGATCGGTCGGAAGACCGATGTGAAGGTGGCTGAGTGCCGAGGTTGGAGTGGGGAGCGCGGAGCAGCGTTCGGACAGTTGAGGAACAATGAAAGTCTTTAGATAGCGACAACGCACGCCGATCGGGAAATAAATACTTATAAAATATACAAGTTTCCTCGTTCATTATTGAACCCGTCCTACCCTAAAGTAACATGGGTGGTAAACTCCATCTAAGGCTAAATACGACCACGAGACCGATAGCGAACAAGTACCGTGAGGGAAAGTTGAAAAGAACTTTGAACAGAGAGTTCAAGAGTACGTGAAACCGTTCAGGGGTAAACCTGAGAAACCCAAAAGATCGAATGGGGAGATTCATCGTCAACGAGGCTGGCTCCCGTTGGCGCGCGATGCTCCGAATATGCCCTCGTGGTTACATCGCAGGGGCACGCCGCCTTCGGCCTGAATGTTCCGATAACTTAGTCGTGCACTTCTCCCCTAGTAGAACGTCGCGACCCGTTGTGTGTCGGTCTACGGCCCGAGTGGGCGCCTGCCGCGTCGCCGCAAGGGGGCGCGCGTCAGACCCTCGGTCGCCTGGCCGGTTGCACGACGGTACTCACACGGTATCGGGCCGCAACCAATCCATTCTCTGAATGTATGTGCGTCAGGCCCGCCGCAAGCTAGGTCAGTTTAACCCGGAGGCGCGGACCCGGTGCCGTCCCCGGGCCTGACCAGCTGTTAGCAGGCGGTGTCCTCGGACCGACCAAGCTTCGAATTACCGGTCGGCGACGCTACTGCTTTGGGTACTCTCAGGACCCGTCTTGAAACACGGACCAAGGTGTCTAACATGTGCGCGAGTCATTGGGATGCATAAACCTAAAGCCGAAATGAAAGTGAGGGTCGGCCTCAGTGTCGACCTAGGGAGGATGGGCCGCGTTATGATGCGGCCTCGCATTCCCGGGCGTTTCGTTCTCATTGCGAGAAGAGACGCACCTAGAGCGTACACGTTGGGTCCCGAAAGATGGTTAACTATGCCTGGTCAGTACGAAGTCATGGGAAACCCTGATGGCGGTCCGTAGCGATTCTGACGTGCAAATCGATAGTCGGAACTGGGTATAGGGGCGAAAGACTAATCGAACCATCTAGTAGCTGGTTCCCTCCGAAGTTTCCCTCAGGATAGCTGGCACTCGCTCGCTCCTCTGTGAACGCGTGCGAGTCTCATCTGGTAAAGCGAATGATTATAGGCCATGGGGCCGAGACGACCTCATCCTATTCTCAAACTTTAAATGGGTGAGATATCTGGCTTGCTTGAAATGTGAAGCCACGAGATTTTGGATCAGAGTGCCAAGTGAGCCAATTTTGGTGAGCAGAACTGGCGCTGTGGGATGAACCAAACGCAGAGTTAAGGCGCCTAAATCGACGCTTATGGGTTACCATGAAAGGCGTTGGTTGCTTAAGACAGCAGGATGGTGGCCATGGAAGTCGGAATCCGCTAAGCAGTGTGTAACAACTCACCTGCCGAAGCAACTAGCCCTGAAAATGGATGGTGCTGAAACGTCGCGCCTATACTCCGCCGTCAGCGGCAAGTGGGGAGGGACGCGTCGCCCTCGGGTGACCGTCCTCCATGAAGCCCTGACGAGTAGGAGGGTCGCGGCGGTGTGCGCAGAAGGGTCTGGGCGTGAGCCTGCCTGGAGCCGCCGTCGGTGAATATCTTGGTGGTAGTATCAAATACTACAGCGAGGCCCTGGAGGACTGACGTGGAGAAGGGTTTCGTGTGAACAGCCGTTGCACACGAGTCAGTCGATCCTAAGCCCTAAGATAAATCCTATGTAGATGCGATGTCCTAAAACATATAATCTATATGATAGAGAAACACACCCGTCGGGCGAAAGGAAATCCGGTTCCTATTCCGTAACCCGGCAGCGGAACCGCATACCAATCGGGCCCTCGTGAGAGAGTTCGTCGGGGTAACCCAAAATGACCTGGAGACGCCGTCGGGAGATCCGGGAAGAGTTTTCTTTTCTGTATAAGCGTTCGAGTACCCTGGAAACCTCTAGCAGGGAGATAGGGTTTGGGACGCGAAGAGCACCGCAGTTGCGGCGGTGTCCGGATCTTCCCCTCGGACCTTGAAAATCCAGGAGAGGGTCACGTGGAGGTGTCGCGCCGGTTCGTACCCATATCCGCAGCAGGTCTCCAAGGTAAAGAGCCTCTAGTCGATAGATTAATGTAGGTAAGGGAAGTCGGCAAATTGGATCCGTAACTTCGGAATAAGGATTGGCTCTGAGGAGCGGGGCGTGTCGGGCTTGGTCGGGAAGTGGGTTTGGCCGACGTGACGGGCCTGTGCGAGGTGAATGGACGCATTATTGCGAAACCGGGATCCGAGCTCGGTCCCGTGCCTTGGCCTCCCGCGGATCTTCCTTGCTGCGAGGCTTTCGTGGCGGATCTTCCGTCGTGGTCGTTCTCTTCGGCCGCCATTCAACGCTCAGCTCAGAACTGGCACGGACTAGGGGAATCCGACTGTCTAATTAAAACAAAGCATTGCGATGGCCCCCGCGGGTGTTGACGCAATGTCATTTCTGCCCAGTGCTCTGAATGTCAACGTGAAGAAATTCAAGAAAGCCCGGGTCAACGGCGGGAGTAACTATGACTCTCTACAGCAGATATTTTGGCCTAAATTTTCGGATGTTATGGGGCTAGTCGTTTGAGGTGTCGGTATCGTACTAGTATCCGAGACTAAGCCCCCAGAGGTCAAGGGGTTGGGTGATCGTTTGAGGTGTCGGGCCGGCTTTGCCGTCATCCAGTATCCGAGATCAACCCATCAGTCATAGTTAGCAAGTAGTCACCTCCACGAGGTTCCCCCGGCAAGTACCTCTGACCATCTTGAGGGAAACTAAGAATTACCTCTGCGAGAGCGCCTCAAAGGGCCTCGGCTCAAGCGCCCAGTCCCACGGATGATGTGAGGCCAAAAACTGGACGGGCTATGCGGGGGACTTTCGGTTGTTTATCCGATCGCTCCCCCCACACGTTGAATTATGGACAGAGTCAAAAATAGAGTTCCACGGCCGGGTTCTCGGATGGCCCGGCCACAACGTGTGATTGAGAGTGCGAGTGAGGCACCCGGTCACGATTCCGACAGATCTGCGGCTCAAAGAAGTCCTCGAACCCGGGATGAGATAAGCGGTGTAGGTTCCGCTCCACCCGGTGGCCTGTTCATCTGCGAGCACTGCGGTAGGGGTTTCTCTACTAGCATAGGTCGTGGTGTGCACAAACACAAAGCACACCCTGTCGAGGCCAATGACGCTGTGAATGTCGAACGGGTGAAAGCCCGTTGGAGTGATGAGGAGGTGCGACTAATGGCTCGGGCTGAGGCTACTGCAACCTTAGCCGGGAGGATTAGGTTCATGAACCAACATCTTCATGACCGGTTCCCCCACAGGACCGTCGAGGCCATCAAAGGTAGGCGGCGACAGGTCGCTTATCAAGCGATGGTCCGCGGTTTCTGCCAACAGGCTAGCCCGGGATCTCCTGGTGATGTCGATGACGGCACAGGGAACAAGAGAACTGTTCCCTCGACCATTAGATCGCCCGACTTGTGCATCCCCCCTCCCAGCCCTGACCCTCCACAAGATCTGGAAAGGATTAGGGAAGCGATCCGCGATCTCATTGAGAGAACGGCGCGATACGAATGTTTTCAGGCTGGTCGACTCCGCGATATCGCGCGGTCCGCCCTGGAGGGCGACACGGTATCCGAGGCCATTGAAAGATGGCTTGGGAGTGTGTTTCCTGAAGGGGAGAGGGGGTATCCCCATTGTTCGGTCGAGATACCGAAGTATTTTTAAGGATGTAATAAATGTAAGTGACCGGGCGACACATCGCCCCGAAACATATAAACATACGCCAGGTCAGTCACCCGAAACTATCATAGATGTAAGGTCTGCATGAGAGTGTATGTTTGTTTCTCGGTAGCTGGCCTACAGGTAGGTCGCGGAATAACAAGGGAGCAATGACCCATGTAAGGTGTCAAAAACCGCGATCTATCGCCAGCTATGACAACAAGGAAGGAATGAGAGAGTGTGAGAGAGTGAGAGAGTGAAAAGACGTACCAAATCGCATATATAGCGCGGTACGAATCGCGGGGAGCCAGAAATTTACCGACCACCCAAACGAACAAACGACGATTGTAATATTTAATAAAGAGTGATTCACCAAGGAAAATTCTTTAACAATTATTCGTGCCAAGACGGTTAAGTCCGTGTTGGAGGTGATTGTTGCGCACAAGAGTGGCAGTTCACCCGCTACACTTTCGAAGCTAGAAGGTGTACGACAAAACATTTGGTCCTTCGAGCCGGATACACCCTTGGAAGTCGGTGGTCCATGTACAACGAGAAATCGTCATCGTTTGGAACAACGGTGGTCCAGCAGCAAGCAGAGGCGACGGTCGCAGTACGCGGTCCAGCAACAGCAAGGAGCGGAGTTTGCAGTACCGGCATCGCCCTGCACATCTGGAGAAGAATAGCACATTCGAGTTCAATCTTCCCGGCAGTCCAAGCAAGGAGGCGCCGCAAAGGAGGAGCTACCAACAACCAGGAGCAGTCAACCAGCAATCAAGGCCTACCCACAGCCACAATCAAGGAAACTCAAGAAGGTTCGGGTAAGTGGTTAATTCACCATCCTTCTAAACCATAGTCCTTGAAAGGGAAAAGGAGTAAGTGAAATGGCCGAAACGATGAAAAGATTAATCAGGCAACGCGGTTCCTTCAAGGGCCAGTTAACGCGTTTACGCACAAATATAAGCGAATTCACCGATGCCGACGATATGGGCATGTTAGACCAGTACCAGCTTAAGTTAGAAGAAATTTCACGTAACTTTGAGAGGGTGCAATTAGAAATAGAAGCACTGGAGGACAATCCAGACAACGAGACGGGGCGCGAGGAGTTTGAAAAGGCTTACTATCAATGCAGTAGGGAAATTCGCAACCGTAAACGTAGTCTGGAAGCCACAGTAACCAATGCCCGGGGCTCGGGGACTAATATGGCTCATGCACCGGCAATAACAAACGCCCAAAGCATTTTACCGAAAATGCAGATTAAGCCATTCGAAGGTAACTATGCGGAGTGGAATAGTTTCTATGATATGTTTCGCGACTTGGTGCACGAAAATACGGCTATACCAGTGGTGCATAAATTTCATCTTTTGAGATCCTCACTACGGGGGGACGCGTCGACGGTAATCGAAGCAGTAAATGCATCGGAGGAAAATTATGTGGTAGCTTGGGAACTATTACAGAAAAGATTCAATAAAACCCGGAAAATAATACAGGCACACATACGAGCGTTGTTTGAGCTCTCTGAGGTCGGTTCGAACAATCTATCCGCGCTACGTACTCTAACGGATAAGGTAGAAATGCATATCAACGCTTTGAAGTCCCTTAAACAACCCGTAGATTGGCATGAGATGCTGATTTACATAGTCACTGCGAAATTAGATGAAAATACGCGCCTAGAATGGGAGCGGTCAACGGTTGAAGGAGTAATGCCCACCATCAATGATCTATTAAGCTTTCTAAATAAATTTGCTCCTGACACCGAACCAGTAAACCTAACCAATGGCAAAGCCGCGAGTCGACCAAAGGACAGGGTGCATGCTACAAAACAGCCCGACCGTTCTCGTCACGTATACCTCAATGCACGGCGACCCATAAGTTGTCCGGTTTGTGATAAACCGCATTACCTTCAACATTGTGAGCAATTTCTACGACTAGAACCGCGAGATAGAGCGCGAGAAATCCGGAAATATAAGTTGTGTTACAATTGCTTCAGACCCGATCATTCCATGTCCCAATGTCGCTCGGGTAATTGTCGACATTGTAACAAGAAGCACAATTCATTATTACACGTGGAGGGTCCTATGTTGAGTAAGGAAGAGTCGAGAGATGAAGGGCCATCCACGAGTTCGGTAGCGTTAGTTTCCGTTCAACAGTCCGAACCGATATTAGCTACCGCACACGTTACAATGCTCAATCGCGACAACAAAGAGCAACGAGCGAGAGTCATCCTGGACTCCTGCGCTCAATCCAACTTTATAACCGAAAGGTTCGCAAAATTGTTGAAGCTAAATTTACACAAATTTAATCTACCGGTTTCAGGTCTTGGCGAGAACTATAGTCAAGTAAAGAGTTATGTACAAATTAAAATTAAATCTAGGAATTCGAACTTCTCCGAATTAGTGGCATTTTTAGTAGTTCCAAAGATTACTGGCATCCTACCGTCGTATCAAATCGATCGTTCGAAGGTTCAAATACCAACAAATATTAACCTCGCGGATCCGGAATTCCACATACCTGC
Organism: Nomada ferruginata; assembly: GCA_963583965.1. Taxonomy (NCBI): domain Eukaryota; kingdom Metazoa; phylum Arthropoda; class Insecta; order Hymenoptera; family Apidae; genus Nomada; species Nomada ferruginata. The sequence continues at coordinate 8,120,262 of OY757222.1, forward strand.
GCCGATAGACGCATTGCTAGGGGAGTACCTGTATTACAAACTCTTAGGTATGAATCAAATCAGGCTGCCCAATGGACGAGGTGTATTACAGAAGACCGGATTAGGCTGGGTAGTATCGGGTCGTGTAGATTGCAATCAAGGGCAAGCTAGTAAGGCCGCGTGCTATCTCACAAACGTCAAGTTAGATGATCAATTGCGCAAATTCTGGGAAGTAGAAGAATGCGTCGCGGTCAAGCACTTATCAGCTGAAGAGCAAATGGCCGAGAGACAATTCAGAGAGCATACAACGCGAGATACGCAGGGACGTTACGTAGTTCGATTACCATTCAATGAAAGGGCAGGTAGACTAGGCGACTCTTACAAGAGTGCGTTAAAACGATTTTATGCACTTGAGCGTCGATTGGAGGCCCAACCCGAATTCCAAGATCGATATAGGGAATTCATGAGGGAATATTGTAGATTGGGTCACATGTCCCCACTGTCAAGGAATACAACGGATGAGGGATTTTACCTACCACACCACGCGGTAACGAAGGCGACCAGCACAACGACTAAATTACGCGTGGTCTTCGATGGGTCAGCCAAATCGTCGAGCGGAATGTCTCTTAACGATACATTGTTAGTAGGGCCGAACATACAAGACAACATATTTCAATTAGTCGTGCGTTTTAGGACTTATAACTACGTATTAACGGCGGACATAGAAAAGATGTTCAGGCAGATTAAAATACATCCAGAGGATGCGAAATACCAAAAAATTCTATGGCGAGAAGGTAAGGAGGACCCTGTGAGCGTATTCTCGTTAAATACAGTTACATACGGGACAGCGGCAGCGCCCTTTCTAGCAACCCGCACGCTTAAACAATTAGCGCAGGACGAAGGAAGTGCGTATCCATTAGCCGCCACCGCGTTAGACAGGGATTTCTATATGGACGACCTGTTAACAGGTACTAAGTCACTAGCACAAGCGAGGAAGCTTAGAGAAGAACTGTCGGTTCTTCTTAAGTTGGGAGGATTCAATCTCAGACAGTGGGCATCAAATGAACCATAACTAATTAGTGATGGCAACACATTAGCAGATACGGTCCATTTTAACGCGTCAGAAACAAAAAAAACATTAGGCATCTGCTGGAATGCAAGGCAAGACATAATTACGTACTGCGTTAACATTGAGCCAGTAGGTCGACCCATCACAAAGAGAACTATTTTGTCTCAGGTAGCTCAATTGTTCGACCCATTAGGACTCCTGGGGCCAGTAATAATAGCAGCAAAATTTATAATGCAAGAACTCTGGAAACAGCAATTAAATTGGAACGAAAGTATACCGCAATACTTACACACAGCATGGGTAGAACTACTGGCACAATTACCGATATTAAACAATTTCAAGGTACCACGCAAGGTGATAAGTACGGACCCAGTACAAATACAAATACACGGTTTCGCGGATGCTAGTGAAAGAGGTTATGGAGCATGCATTTATATTAGATCCGTAAATAAGAATGGTAGGATAGAGACGCATCTTGTTGCATCAAAATCACGCGTCGCGCCACTAAAGGCTATTACACTACCACGGCTAGAACTTTGTGCAGCAGTCTTACTCGTGCGCCTATATGTAGCCACTTCAAACGCGCTCAACCTAAGCCTGAGCAAAGGGTATTTCTGGACGGATTCTACAATCACGTTGCACTGGATTAATACTTCTCCCCACCTGCTAAAAACCTTTGTCGCCAATCGGGTAGCGGAGATTCAATTGCATACGCAAGCGTTTCAATGGTTGCATGTGTCGTCTAAAAACAACCCAGCCGATTATATATCCAGAGGGCAACTCCCAAAGGAATTACTTCAAAACCGTAACTGGATATATGGACCAAAATGGTTAAGCGAAGGAGAAGGTACCTGGCCACGGTTTGAATTGCCGGGCATAGAGATCCCGGAGAGGCGTAGCACGGTGGTGTTATTAACCAAGGAATTAGAGAAAGACGACATATTTCTAAGATACTCATCATTCCAAAAATTACTCAGAGTTATAGCCTATTGTGTTCGATTCCGACATATAGGGACCTGGCGGATAGGCCGGGGAAGACAACTATCCATATTAGAATTAAGGCAATCTCACGCCTGCATTATTAAACGGGTTCAGCTGCAAGAGTTCGGCGGAGAGCTCGATCAGTTAAACAAGGGTAGGGTGGTGGACAAGACATCAAAGTTAGTTAGCTTAAATCCGTTTGTGGATGCGCAAGGCATCATTCGTGTTGGGGGTCGATTAAGAAACGCGGATATTAAATATGAACAAAAATATCCGGTACTTCTACCCAAATCTCATATAATTACTACATTGATTATAAGGCAAGCACATCAACAGGCCATGCACACTGGTATACAAAGTACCTTAAATGCCGTAAGGCAAAGGTACTGGCCAATAGATGGAAAAAATTCGACCAGACTAGTAATTCGTAGATGCATACGCTGCTTCAAGGTAAAACCATCAGGTCCGCCTAACTACCTGATGGCAGAGTTACCGCGGGATAGATTAATAGCCACGCGACCCTTCGAAAATGTGGGCATTGACTACTGTGGACCGCTATTCGTGAAGGAAAAACGTTTTCGCAATCAAAAACGTATAAAGGTTTATGTGTCAGTGTACGTGTGCTTCCTTACGAAGGCAGTTCACTTAGAATTGGTAAGCGATCTCACAACGGAGGCGTTTTTGGCCTCTTTAAGGAGATTTCTCGCAAGACGTGGAAAGCCAAAAAATATTTATACTGATAACGGTGCGAATTTCCTGGGTGCGAAAAATGAATTATCAAAATTGTTTCAATCGGCAAGCCACAACCAACTAGTTCGCGATGCGCTAGCAAGCCAGGAGATAGATTGGCATTTTTCGCTCCCCGCCTCGCCACATTTTGGCGGCCTCTGGGAGGCCGCTGTAAAATCATTCAAGCACCATTTCCTACGTACGGTCGGAGATGCACTCTTTACGTACGAACAACTCAATACGTATGTAATCGAGATAGAAGGGATCTTGAATTCGCGTCCATTAACCCCGTTATCCTCTGATCCCAACGATATACAAACCTTAACACCCGCACATTTCCTCATTGGTGAATCATTAACCGCTTTACCGGAACGCGACGTAACCGATGTACCGGTTAACAGATTGTCCCTGTGGCAACACATACTAAGGGTCAAGCAGCACTTTTGGGTTAGGTGGCATAAGGAATATCTTAATGAGATAAGCATTCGCAGCAAATGGAAACAGGGAACTACACCCAACCTACGCGTCAACGATCTGGTGCTCATACGAGAGGACGGGACGCCACCAATGCGTTGGGCAGTCGGGCGCATAACAGAAGTATATCCCGGATCGGATGGCGTAGTGCGAGTTGCAGAGGTCAGAACCGTTACTGGGTCTTACAAACGCACCGTCAAAAAACTCTGCCGGTTACCAATCGAGCTCACCTAATCACCAATGTAAGGTATATAAGGTCGTTGCGATTCAATAAAGAGTAGCATATCGTGTAGTACATGTCGAACCTTATACCACAGCATATATACAGTTCAGAAGTTCGGGACTATATGTAGTAAGATTAGGTTAATACGACACAATTATATTCATTGTAAGTACATAGTTGAATAATGTAACTGATTAGTCTAGTTAATTGTGCATTACTTAGCATATTAATGTGAAGATCTACTAGAACGGAGTCGTTCAAGGCGGGCGGCATGTTCGGTCGAGATACCGAAGTATTTTTAAGGATGTAATAAATGTAAGTGACCGGGCGACACATCGCCCCGAAACATATAAACATACGCCAGTCACCCGAAACTATCATAGATGTAAGGTCTGCATGAGAGTGTATGTTTGTTTCTCGGTAGCTGGCCTACAGGTAGGTCGCGGAATAACAAGGGAGCAATGACCCATGTAAGGTGTCAAAAACCGCGATCTATCGCCAGCTATGACAACAAGGAAGGAATGAGAGAGTGTGAGAGAGTGAGAGAGTGAAAAGACGTACCAAATCGCATATATAGCGCGGTACGAATCGCGGGGAGCCAGAAATTTACCGACCACCCAAACGAACAAACGACGATTGTAATATTTAATAAAGAGTGATTCACCAAGGAAAATTCTTTAACAATTATTCGTGCCAAGACGGTTAAGTCCGTGTTGGAGGTGATTGTTGCGCACAAGAGTGGCAGTTCACCCGCTACACTTTCGAAGCTAGAAGGTGTACGACAAAACACCCATAACACTTCGACACGTAAGCAGTGTCGTCCCACTACACGGAGAGAGAATAGGCAGGAGAGGCGCGAAAGAGAATTTGCCGAGATGCAAAAACTCTTCAAAAAGAACAAGCGCGCATACCTCAATAAGATTCTGGTCGGTGACGTCGATGAGAACCGTCCGTCCCCCACCGAGTTTGTGGGATACTGGCGCCCTCTTTTCGAGAGCGTCAGTCCCGCCGATGGGGATATGGCGGCCTCCCTAGACGCCCGCCCAGCGTGAGGCAAGAAGCCAGTGGACCGTTCCCTCGTGGATTACACCTAGAGGGTATCGGCCAGAGCGCGGGCAATGAGGAATGCTCTCCTCCGCCCGACTTGTCTTCCCTTTGGTTGCCTATCACGCCTAAGGACGATGAGAAGCATGCCGTCAGGGCTGGCTCAGCACCTGGTTTGAATGGCGTGTCCCCACGTCTGTGGAACTCTGTTCCCTCCGTGGTGCGAGCACTGCTTTATTACCTGCTCCTCCTAGCGACAGAGGTACCTGCACGTATGTCCTCGACCAGAACGGTCTTCCTTAGGAAGGCTGGTATGCCGGACAGGCCTTCACCTGCCGACTATCGGTCCCTGAGTGTGGGGTCCGTAACGTTAAGGCAATTCCACAAAATTATAGCCAGTAGACTGACGCAGCTGAACATCTGGGATGCGCGCCAACGTGGCTTCCGCCCCGTCGATGGAGTATGCGAGAATACCACGATTCTCACGACGGTGATGAGGGAAGCACGTAGTATGTGCCGATCAGTGCATATCGCCTGTGTGGACCTGTCAAAAGCCTTTGATACGGTCTCACACAGGGCCATCCTCAGAGCTGCCGAGGAGGTGGGTCTTCCACCCACCTTCCTCGAGTATATAAGATCGATCTATGCTAACGCAACGATCAACATCCAAGAAGCGTCTTGTGGAATGCCTATACGTATAGGTCGTGGCGTGCGGCAGGGAGATCCTCTGTCGCCTCTATTGTTCAACCTTGTGGTAGATCGTGCAATAGAGACTCTCTCTCGGGACGTTGGTTTCGAACTAAGAGGCGTAAAGATCGACGCCCTGGCCTATGCAGACGACATTGTCCTCCTAGCCCAAACAACTATGGGTCTGCAGGAGAATCTGGATCGACTTGTGAGAGCCTTTAAGACTTCTGGGCTGGAGATCAACGCCAGTAAAACCGGAGTTCTATCCCCTGTAGCTTCTGGACGCGAAAAGAAAATAAAGGTAGTAACAACCCCAACCTTCCACCTGGATGGGGCTACCCTTCCGCAGAGGTCTCCGACCGACGTCTGGAAATACTTGGGAACTGAATATCAGGGGACTAGGGAATACGCAGAGTCTATCCCTTTGGATCTGGCATTGGCTCACCTCTCCCGAGCACCGCTAAAACCCCAACTATGTGCGGGCCAACTGTTTACCGTCTAGAGTCAGGGTCTCCCGCGGGCGGGAGGGACGCGATGTACGGTGTCGTGCGGGGTGTCCTGAAAAGGAGACCCCGGCGCACTGTGTTCAGCGTTGTTTCCGAACGCACGGCGGCAGGATCCTGCGGCATAACGATATATGCCGTAAAGTTGCTGTATTTCTTCGACAGAAGGGATGGAAGGTGGACGAGGAATTGGCTTTCTCTACCTCCGCTGGGCTCCGTAGACCCGATCTCACGATTGCCAGGGGAGGTGTGGCTTTCGTAGTTGACGCGCAGGTAGTATCCAGTGAAGGAGCGTTGGATCTGGCCCATGTTCGGAAGGTATCCAAGTATGAGACGATCTCCGACTTGAGTGATCTAGTCGCAGCCCATGCAGGAGTGACTCGCGAAAATGTCGCTTTTTCCGCCATTACAATCTCATGGCGAGGTATATGGAGCCCCCAGAGTGAAAGGGAGCTTCGTCTTTTGGGACTTACTAAGCCCCAAATGAGGAGTCTCAATACTCGGGTGCTTTGGGGCTCGTGGATGAACTGGCGGCGTTTTAACAGCATTAGGTCCAGATACATACCACCTAGGAAGCAAATAGTACCGGGAGCTGTCGGCGTCGTGAACCGGGTGTAGTATAAATATAGAATGCAAGGTGCGCGTAAGTAGTAACATCTTTGTTGTTAACTTGAGCTTCGCGGAAGGTCTCGTCTTGAATCTGTCCTGGGCTTTAACACCACAGAACAACTTGCCCAGCAATGTCAATACGGACCCACTTCCGTGGTTCGGTATTATCCATACCCTATCTCACGGTGTCCGTATTGATACATAGCCAAATGCCTCGTCATCTAATTAGTGACGCGCATGAATGGATTAACGAGATTCCCTCTGTCCCTATCTACTCTCCTGTCACTGGAAATTGCCTTGACGCGGCACAGGAGCTTGAAGGAGAGGTCCTAGAACCACTCCCGACCAAATGATTTCCACATTCTGGGGTAAACCTGCCCGATTTGCCGAAAGGATGGGACGCGCCATCAGTAGGCAACTGCGGGTGGGAATACCCGTCTAGAGGTGCAACGCATGCGAAGGCCACCTGGCCACTAGCATGCGGTCGACCAAAACAAAGGCGGGAGCAACAAGCAGAACAGGTCCTGCTGTTGTCTCGAGGCGTTGAGAATACTCTCATAACCAAGTTACGATCGTACCGAAAGAGGTCCGCCGAGCTACCCACATGGTACACGGGTAGCCAAACCGACGTAGCGGGGCAAGGGGAAAATGCCCTAAAAATCCCCCCATGCGTTTGCCGTGCATGGCGACCTGTGTCGGCGGAGAAGAGGAACCTGGGATCTGAGGGGGCCTTCTCCTGCGGGCGAAACGTCCCCAACACGTACCTTTGGCCTCGAATTCACCTAGACAGGCGGCTAGGCGAGAAAAGCAGCCCGTTGCCCAGTCAAGCGGCTTGGAATGGCCATACGTGCTCGCACGAGTGGATTCTACGCGGGCGAGGATGGGGGCCCTGGATGTCTGGGGAGACCCAGTCGGCCTTGGCTCGAGGACTATATCCTGCGTGATGTCCTAGCCCAGCAGACGCTGGGTTCCATATGAGGGTCAAAGGAGGCCGGGACACGCAGCGGAACGAAGAAAAGTATAACTAACATGGATACGAAACTTAAAACGACGGAGAGGAGGGCTGTTGTCGCGCTTAAGCGCGAAACAGGGATAGAGGGAGCGGATGGGGGCAAGGGCCTGGCACGCCAACCCACGCCCTCCCCAAAATCAAACGAGATAGGGAAGAAGAAGAGAACCTCCTCCCGAACTACCCCAAACAGGGAGACAGCGGCTTCAGCCACTGTCGCCGTAAAGAAAGCGAATGCCCAAACGGCATCGACCGCCCAGACAAGGGCGAGAACAGGGGCCTTAACAACAACAAAGGCCCCGCCCACCCCTCCTCCTGCAGGGACGATACCCACGGAGGAGGGCGCTCGAACGAGGGTGAAGACCACCCCAGAGAAGGAGGGGGAGAAGAACACACCCCCGCCCTCCCCGGAACAGAGCTCGGCTGCGAAGGAAACCGCGCAGCCGGAAAAAGTGGAAAAAGAGGGGACCAAGGAGCCCCAGGAAGGCTGGCAGACAGTCCAGCGGAAAAGGAAGAAGAGCGGCACGCCAAAGGCGGCGCCACAGTTTACAAGGAAACGGCCGCTCGAAGCAATTTGCAGCACGGCGGCCGAAACAGTCAAAGAGCTGCGGACCTACTGCCTCCGACCAGAATCGAAGGTAAGTAAGGAATCCGGCAGCAATTACCTAACCTCGGCGCTTGTAGCGGAGGCCCCGTGACCTACGGAGACACTTCCGGTGCCTCCCCACGCCCGGCCATTGCGGCCCCATCCGCGGGAGGGTCAGAAGGACCCTGCGAAAATCTCCACCGTATCGCACATGGCCGCGCCATGGGCAACACCCGACGCGGCCTACCTCCACCAGACCGTGATAAGGACGACTCGGGCCCCCACCCGAGTCGCTCACGGCTCTCCGACGGCCCTGCGGGATTGGGGGGGGGGGATTGTTCCTCCCCGGCAGGACCGAACGAATACGGGGTATTGCCGAGGTCAACCAGCAGGGGGGGTGAGGGGGAACACCTCAGCGCCCCACGGGTCCATCAGCCATACCAAACAACGGGAGGGGGGATCCCGCCAGCGGAAACGGCCTGCGAGTCCGCCCCTCCTTTACATCCGACGCCAGATTTCTGGCTGTCGGGCAGCCCCGCGGGATACCGGGAGGACATGATCCTCCCACAGCAGGGCCGCCCGTCCACTGAGTCAGCGGTGACAGTCATCCGAGAGACGGGAGGGGGGACACCTCCGATCGCACCTCGGGCCGTCACCGCTTTTACACCACTGGAGGGGGGGATCTCGCCAGCCTGCGCGAACGCAACCGGCGAGCCCTTTCTCTCCGCCTATCGTGTCGGACGGGATCGGTCAATTCCCGATCCCGCTGCGATGCCGCCTTTCTGCGAAGAACATCCTCGCAGAAGGAGGCCACCGCTATCCAGGCTCTCTCGCTGCCCAGCATCGCACTAACGATGCGTGGCAGCGAGAGATCCGCCCCCACCTGAGCCCTCAACGCCCGGCGCTCAGCCGCCCATGCCGGGCACTCCTCCAGTGTGTGCTGCGCTGTGTCCAGCGCAGCCCCACACTCGTGGCACGCCGTCGTCGCCTCCGCCTGTATCCGGCACAGGTACTCACCGAAGCAACCATGCCCAGTGAGCACCTGCGTGACTCGGTAGGTGAGCGTCCCTCTACCGCGGTCCAGCCATTCATCCAGGCTGGGCAGAACCGCCCCGACTGCTCGCTGCGCGACTCCTCGATTGAGGAGCTCCCTCCTCCATTTATTTCGCGCAGCCAGCCGGGCCTGGCGTCTCACTTCCACTTCCTCCCCAGCGGACACCATCGCGCCCCCCCCGGTGGAGTTCTCGGAGACACTCATAGATCGAAGCGTCTCCCTCCGCCAGAAGATCGAAGGGCACGGTGCCCGCCAAGGTCAGCGCCGCCTCGTGGGATACCGTGCGGTATCCCCTGACAACCCTGATGGCCATCCTCCTCCGTACGCGGCGCAGCGATGTTTTGCTGCGCCGCGCGACCACCAGGGCCGACGCCCATATCGGGGCGCCGTACAGTGCCATGGACCGCACGATACCAAGGTATAGGCTGCGCACCCTCTCATCTGGTCCCCCGATGTTTGGGAGGAGGCGACCAAGACCCGTCGCCGCCCTCTCCAAACGGGGAGCAAGTCGGTCGAAGTGGACCGTGAATCGCCAGTGGCTGTCCAGGAGGAGACCGAGATAGTTCATGCGGTCCCCAACCTGAACGTGCTCACCCCCTATCATAATCCAGGACCGGGGCGGTCCGCCGCTCCGAGGCCTGTCGTGAAACCACGCCTCGGTTTTCGGCGGGGAGATACGCAACCCCAGTCCCCGGATACCATCGACGACGGAGGCCAGTCCCGTCTCCGCCAGACGGATGGTCCTCTCCCAGTCCCTCCCGACGGCCATCAGCAGCGTGTCATCCGAGTAACACGTCAGACTGACGCCGTTTGGGAGGGCAGCCCGCAGCACTCGATCGTACCCGATGTTCCACAACATGGGGCCCAGGACCGACCCCTGTGGGACACCATGATCCACCTCCCTCGTGCACAACCGGCCGTCTCTGCCCGGATATTCGATCCACCTGTCCCTCAGGTAGTCCCTTAGGACCTTCCTCACGTAGAGGGGCACTCCATGTTCGGCGAGTGCCCCTCCGATACGCTCCCAAGGAAGTGAGTTAAAGGCGTTGGCGATGTCCAGACTGACTGCCAACGCCACCCCCCCCCCCCTGGGACGTGGCCGAGTCTGAGAGGGACCTGACTCGACTAATGGCGTCGATCGTCAAGCGTCCCCCTCTAAAACCAAACTGGGACTCGGCCAGGTCGGGACCTGCCCGGGACAGGTGCCCCGAGAGGCGGGAAGCCAGCACCCTCTCGAAAAGCTTCCCCACCTCGTCGAGGAGGCATATAGGCCGGTACGCCGAGGGAGAATCGGCGGGCTTGCCGATCTTCCTAATTAGGACCATCCGTCCCCTTTTCCAGCGGGACGGGACACGCCCCAACCTCAGGCAGCCATCGAACAGGCGCCTGAGCCGGGGCCCGAGGACGCGCAGGACAAGGGCCATGACTCTGCCAGGTATGCCGTCAGGACCCGGGGCCATGTTGCGGGCACCCATTTTCCTAACGGCCCAGGAGAGCTCCTCCTCCGTGACCCCCATGTCGTCGGACCAGGTGTTCGGGTCCGACTCCCCGAGCTCCGGTGGCTGTTCTCCCCCCTCGTCCAGGGGGGACAGGGTGTCTGCCACCCTGTCCAGGAACTCGGGGTCCAAGGTCTCCGTCACGGGGGGCGCCCATGGGCGAAGTTTTCCCATTACCATTTTGTACGGGCGCCCCCAGGGTTCACGGTTCAGTAGCTCGAGGAGCTCCGACCATGCCTTTGCCCTCTTGATGACCAGCTGGAGGGCCACCATCTGCTCCCGGTAGCCCTCGTACAGTTGATGTTCCCTCGCCAGGTCGCGACGCCGTCTTCGACGGGCTCTCTGGAACAGTCGCCGGGCGCGAACGCAAACGTAGCGCATCCGCGCTATCTCCGACGACCACCAATACGTTGCCCGTCGATCCGGGTCGCGGGACCAGGGCATGGCAGCATTGCAGACCGCCACCATACCCCCCTGGAAACACGCCGCCTACTCTTCGCCGTCCACGACCATCCCAGCCGGAAGTCCGGGCCAGGCCACGACGAGGGAGGCGGCCATCAGCACGTCCTCGTTCAGGCGCTTCAGCGCCCACCTCTTCTTCGAAGAAGGGGGAATGTAAGGGGACCCATACCCCCCGCCCCTACCAGCCCTCCCCAGCGGTCCCCGGCCCCGGGTGGCGCGCACCTCCATCAGGATTTAGAGGTGGTCACTCAGCGTTTCCACCTCTTGCGCCACCCTCCAGCCCCTTACACGATCCACCAACGAGGATGAGGCCCACGTCAAGCCGACAATTGACTCCCTCTGGTAGCGGACGCAGGTGCTGGCTGACCCCCGATTAAGCAATCGAAAGTCGGAGCCGGCCGCCCAGTCTAGCACCGCCATGCCCCTGGGGTCCGTCCTGGGGGAACCCAAGGTCCCCCAGGACAATAACCGGACGGGGCCGACATCGCGAGATACATCTTGCGACCCCGTCCAGGATATCCTCAAAGGATCTCAGGTTCCACTGAGGCGGCGCATAGATCCCTATCACTACCACGTTCCCCCATTGGACCGCGGTGTAGCCCTCGTCGCTCTCCAGAAGGGAGAACGGCAAGGGCATCGAAGCCCCTCCAAGGAAGATCGCTACCGAGAACCCCCGGGTTTCCCACCCAATTCGGGTATTGCGGGATCCAGGAGATGCTCCTAAGGAACAACTTCCTGGAAGGAAAAATAGATACGGCCACAAAAGGGGCGGCGCGCAAGGAGCAGCAGCCACCGACAAAAACAAAGACAAAGGGAAGTCCAGCGACCACTTACGCCGAGATGGTGCAGCTGCCTAGCCGCAGAGTGCCACAAAAGGCAACTAGACCACCACGTAACGTGGTGAAAATATTTCCTTCAAAAGGAAAAGAGGACAGCAAATCCACTAAGATGTCCTCAGCATAATCAAGCCGGCGGAGGCAGAAATCCGCATAAAAGTAGTGCGAACCATCCACAGCGGTGGGATCGCCATTGAAACAGAAAGGAAGGAAGACCTGAAGATCTTCCACGAGAACACAGAGCTTAGCAAAGCGGGCTTAACGGCCAAAGAGCCGCAAAAAAGGAACCCCAAGGTAATCATATACGGGGTTCTAAAAGACATGGAAAAACTCCAGATAGAAAGGGCTATCTGGAGACAGAACCTGGTGGACCTTGCCCAAGTGGCAATGTCGGCCGGCTTCAAGCTCCGCTTCAAAACGGGGTCGAGAGGCACGGAAAAGGACACGACCAACTGGGTAGCAGAGGTCGCGCCAGAGATGAGAAAAAGACTAAAAGAAGCAGCAAGGGTCTACGTAGACTGGAGCTCCTGCCGGGTGCAGGACTTCGCTGCCGTAACTCGCTGCTTCAAGTGCCAGCGATTTGGACACATGTCCAAAAACTGCAAAGCGCCACACGACACCTGTGGCCACTGCGCACAGAGCGGCCACATATATTCCACCTGCGAATGCAAGGACCAGGCTCCAGCCTGCGCCAACTGCAAAGCAAATGGTTCGAAGTATGGCCATCGAACGCAAGACAGGGCCTGCCCGACATACCTGGCAACCCTGAAAAGAGAAGTGCAAAACACCAATTATGGTTAGAACGACCAGAGGTAACACTCCAGCACGAATCCGGGTCCTGCAGCACAACATGCAGCGTTCTCGGACTGTGCTTGATGAAGTGAGCGCCGTGATGGGCGAGCGGGACATTGATGTGCTGCTCGCGCAGGAGCCATACTCCGCCCAGGGACACATCCCAGGACTAGGGCTAGCGACGAGGGTAATAGCGGGAGGAAACCCGATTATGGCTGCAATAGCAGTCAGAAATCGGGATCTCTCGGTTGTGCGAATCTCGCACCTGTGCGACACGCACATGTCTTGCGTGCACATAACGGCCGCCTCCGTAAACCTCTACCTCATTAGCCAGTACTTTCAATGCTCGGAAGACATTGAACCAAGCCTGGCGAGGTTAGAGAGAGCACTCGCGGAACTAAAACATAGTCGATTCGTGATTGCCGCTGACGTCAACGCCAAATCACCCCTGTGGGGAGGAGGCAAGACGGACAAGCAAGGCGGGAAACTCGAAGAGTTCATCGCACAACACGACTTGACAATCTTGAACGAGGCCGAGAGTATGGCTACATACTCAAGCCCGAGCGGGGAGTCCTGGATCGACGTCACACTCGCAACCAGAGACGCAGTCCCCCACGTGAGAAACTGGAAAGTCCACGCAAACTGGACGACCAGCGACCACAGGTCGATTGAGTACACCCTCCAGTTCGCCGACGTGCACGACATCCAGACCCACAAAGGCAGGTTCAATGCGCGGAAAGCGAATTGGGAGAAATTCGAACGAACCCTCTTGACGGACTCACCGACCCACGACACTAGCTGTCGCGAAGGAGTCGAGGCACTCGCCCGCGACACTGAACGCGCAATGATTCGCGCGTGCGAGGCCTCAATGCCAGTCAAAGATAGACACAAGAGGGCTAACGCACGGTGGACACCGGAATTGACAAGGCAGAGGAGACGAGTCTACAAAAGTAGACGAGCCTTCCAAAACCAGAGATGTCCGATCGAAAGAGCAGTAAGGAAAGCCTACTATCAAGAAAAGAGAAAAGCTTACGCTGCTGCTGTGCGCGCTGCAAAGTCAACCAGCTGGAAGAGCTACGTGACGAAGCAGGGTAACAGAGAGCCGTGGGGTCTTGTTTACAAGACCTCACAGAATAAACTAAATGTAGAGACAGCAGTCTCCAACATTCAGAAGAGAGAAGGCCATACGATGGACTGGAACTCCACCGCCCTAACGCTCCTGGTGTCCCTCATTCAGGACGACAAGTCCGAGGGAGAAACCCCGGAGCAAGTGAGAGTAAGGCAGGAGGTCGCAATCGACCCAGCGACGGAGGACGCAACGTCATTCACTCGGCAGGAGGTTGAAGCTGCGATCAAGAGCCTGAAGGGCGGGAAATGTCCGGGATCAGACAGAGTAGAAGTCGAAGTCGTCAAGCGCTCGTTCCAAACGATGCACGAAGACTTGCTGAGACTCTACAATGGCTGCCTCGAACAAGGAGTTTTCCCGACTAGGTGGAAGGCAGGGTCGATCATTACGATCTTGAAAGGCCCTGACAAGACACCCACGGATGCGAAATCGCATAGGCCCATATGTCTGTTTTCAGTGCTTGGAAAAGTACTAGAAAAGCTCATAGTGCGCCGACTAACCGCGCTGTTCCTAGACCCAGCTTACTGCTCGGACCGACAATACGGCTTCCGCCCCAACGCTCCAGCGAGGACGCCTTGGTGAAGCTTAGGGAAGTGGTGGCCGGTCGGAAAGAAAAGTATGTACTGGGCCTTCTTTTCGATATCTCTGGAGCCTTCGACAATGTTTGGTGACCCAGTGTACTAAATGAGCTGCGAAAAAGGAAATGCCCAAGAAATATATACAGGCTGATGGCAGACTACTTTGCCGACCGCGAGGTCTCGATAAACTCGAGACACGAGAAGGTGAGCAAAAGGGTCTCCAAAGGCTGCCCGCAAGGTTCAATACACGGACCAAGCTGCTGGAATCTCATCTTTGATGAGATCTTAAGAATATTGGAAAACACCGAGCTCGAATGCGAGCCTATTGCATATGCGGACGAGCTCCTCGTACTTATCTACGGAAATTCGAGGAAGGAACTCCAGAATAAAGGCCAAAACATCGCCGAAACAATCACGAAGTGGTGCGCTACGCAAAAGCTAGCGTTATGACCAGCAAAGACTGAGATGATCCCCTTTAAGGGCTCTCTCAACAAACAACGACCCCCAATCATAAAGATTGAGGGGAAAACAGTGGCGCTCAAGTCTACCGTAAGGTATCTTGGCGTCCACTTCGATGAGAGACTGGGCATCCTCTCGCATGTGAAATACACAAGTGCCAAAACCTTGCGGATTTTTAACACCTTAGCCAAGGTGGCACAAAAGAAGTGGGGATTGGAACATCGAACGCTGAGTACCCTGTACAAAGGCCTCTTTATTCCAATAATGACGTACGCTGCCGCTGCCTGGGAAGACCTCGTCGGCTCTAAGACAATGACCATACTTGCTAGAGCGCAGAGACAGGTACTCATCAGGATAACCAAGGTGTACCGGACAGTATCCCACGACGCAATCACTGTGCTTGCGGGAGAAATTCCGGCTGACCTGGCCATTGCGGAACGTGCCTGCGCCTACAAAATTCGGAAAGGTATCTCAATCGACAGCGAAGAAAGCCGCGCAAGCGGCAACGAAATGGGAACCAGGATCATATCGGCGGCCCAAGCTAAAGCAAGGGTACGAAACGAGATCCTGAGAGTGTGGGAAAACAGATGGTCGACATCGGAAAAAGGACGCACTACATATGCGTACTTCAACGATGTATCGCACCGTCTAAATCTAAGAAAGGCAACGATCGATCACCACGTGGTGCAATTCCTGAGCGAGTTCTCCCTGGTACCGGACGACAGGTGTGCATGTGGAGGAGTGGAAACACCCAAACACGTGCTACTTGAATGCCCGAGGCACGAAGGCGCGCGCGAATCCCTGAGGCAAGCAATCAGAAAGGAGGGCCTGACATGGCCTCCTCGAGAAGCTGACTGGCTATTGAACGAACACCTATACGGGGAATTCAGAAAGCTCGCACGCCTCGTGCTCACCGCCAAAGCAGCCCGAACAACAAGCGATACTCGGCGAGATCGAACGCACCAACAACCGCAATAAACTGCATTTTCGAACGATTTGAACAAACTTGAACGCACCCCCTCTACCCAAGAAGGCTAATACCTGAGACCATACACGCAGGCGGCCGTCTGAAAAGGACGACCGTGATGATCCAGGTAAAACAGCCAACCGGCTGACCTGCTGGGATATAGGCCCAAGAGCCACGGAACGATGTGTCGCTACGGCGATCCCAACAAAACCACAGACCAAATGTCCCTATCTACTCCCCTCAGGGGCTGTGTCTGCTCCTGAACCGACTCCGGTCGGGTCAGGGACGGACACAGTATGGGTTTTAGCGGGCCCAGGGTTACCCGAGCTCTAGCATACCGTAAACCAATGGTCATGTTTCGCTGGAACGGGGGTCTTGCCTTAACACTAGATTGCCAAAGGAAGTCATTTTGACTGCTTTTTAATTTCAATTAAAAAAACAATTATGTATATAATGACACAAATTCTTAGAATTTTGTGACTTTTTGTACAACATATAAATGCGTTTATTAATAATTGTAGTTACCTACCCCCCCCTCCTTCATTTCCGGTATATATATGTGTCTTATACCTATATTGCCCAAAAGCAGTCTTTTTGACTGCTTGGGAAATTTTAAATAATCAAATGACTCTTATTATTGAATTGAGTAAATTTCTTATGTGACCAGTTCGGCTTTGTATGGAAATAACAGTTTTCATTTTTTTTCGATTACCGTCACATGATAGCATACAAGTACATGATAAATTGTCGATTTGGGCGTATACTTGATAAGTTCCAGTTGCTCAATAAGCTAAAGTAATACTTGTTATTCGAATCTTTATGCAGTGATACTTGTTCTAACCAGTTGTTTATTTTATTTCTTTTGCGGCCTAAATTCATGAAACAGCTTTCCACCGAATACAGAGCTGCAAGACAGAAAAATTCATCAGAACATGAAGACCCTCAAAGATCAACTGCAACATCATCAAATGCAACCCATTCTAACAAACGCAAAATTTGTCAAGTACGACTTTGCCACAACACCAAAACAAATAATATATGTAAGAAATGTCAAAACTATGTTTGCGGAAGATGTACACATAAAAAGATTTCCACTTTCATTTGCATAAAATGTACAAATAATAATGCATAAATTATTTTTTTTTCCAAGTGAAGTAAATTTTTTTTATTGTTAATATTTACTAATAACTGGTTATATAACTGTAAATAATATACAAAATATTAAAAATTAATTTTAAACAAATTTCTTTACACATTACTTATTCTTTCACAATGTAGTCATTTTGACTGCTTTTGGGCAATATAGGTATATACTAAGTTTCAGTCTTTCTAGTGTTAAGCGGCCGGACCGCGAGGATGACAACCTCTATAAAAAATCCCTCACCTTAAGGTATGGCGCGCGCCGAGGGGGTGCGTTCCGGCCATTGCGCCGGAGCGTGGCCGCTGGGTGCACCGATTGCTAGCGGCCAACCTCCGGGAATATGGCGACTCCCGGTTGTATCTAGCCTTACCGGGGTAAGGCGGCTCTGCCCCGGTGGACCACCCCTTCCGACCTACTCGTGGGACCATGTAATGAGTATTTTAAATAAAAAACAAACAAAAAAGCAGAAGGAAAGAGAGACGAATGAGGAGGAAGATGTAGAAATGGAGGTAGTTGGCCCTGGGAGTAGAACTCATAGTAGAACACATAGCAGGCAAAGTTCTTTTTCGTCGGTAGCCACCGATGAGCTGCCTGGAGTTAGTACCCCAATAAAAGGAAAGAAAAGAAAGGCATTGGAAGAGGAAATTTTAGAAGTAGAGAAACCCTTTGAGGAACGCATTGGCACTAGTTTGAAGGTGGTTTATGATGAAAGAAGTAGGTTAGAAGAATTTTTATTTAATGAATGCAATAAAATTACTAGAAGTGCGATAAAATTGGTATTAGAAAAATGGGGAATTTTAGAGAGTAGGTTACAGAGGGAGATAATGGAAAAAGAAATTTGGAGAGAAAAATGTAAGGTTTTAGAAAGTACTAATGTGAGAACTTACGCCCAAGTGGCATCTATTGATGTTAGATTAGCAACAGAAGCGATAACTGTGAAAGGTAAGGAAAAAGTGATACGTAAAAAACCAAGTGGTGAGGTTATAATAATAAGACCAGAAAAAGAAGAAGATAAGAGGAATAATGACGAAATTAAAAGGGAAGTTTTAGACAAATTAACGAGTGTGAGCAGCAAATTAAAAGTAAAAAATATAAGACAATCCAGAAAAAAAGGGTTGGTAGTTGAAGTGAATAGTAACGCGGATATTGAAGTTTTGAAGAGTTGTAAGCTGGATAAGATTGGTTTAAAGATTGATAAGCCGAAAAGATTGAATCCATCCATTATGATATATGATGTCGAAAATGAGTATAAAATTGAGGAACTGAAAGAAGAATTTGTAGAGAAAAATTTTGACGTTTTAGAGAAATCCGAAATAGAAATACTAAAAGATAATGTTATTTTCGCGCATAGTTTTAAAACGGAGGATGAGAAGAAGGTTAACTGGGTTGTTCAAATACTAGGTAGGTTTTATGAAAGATTATTAGATAGAGGAAGAGTCTATATCATGTGGCGGTCGTATAGAATTAAGGAGTTTATTAATGTAATACGTTGCTATAAGTGTCAAGGCTATGGGCATATAGCTGCAACATGTAAAGAAGAAGAGCAACTTTGTGGAGTATGTGGAAAGAATGGGCATGTGAAGAGCAATTGTGTTAATAAGGAATCTCCGAAATGTGTTAATTGCTCTAGGGCAAAAAGAGAAGATCTAAATCATGTAGCGCATAGTGTTGATTGTTTAGAGTATAAAAAACAAATAGATATATATAAAAATAAAATTCAATGGGATTAAAAATCGGACAGATTAATGCTCAGAGATCTGCTGCTGCGGCAGCCAATTTAGAATTGATAATGAAGGAGATGAGTTTAGATGTTTTATGCGTTCAGGAGCCTTACTGTTATAGAAAGAAGGTAAGAGGTTATACGGCCCAGGGATTGAGGATAGTTCAGCCTGAAGCATGCGAGTATTCGTGGGTAGCTGCGGTGATCAATGATGAAAAAGTTGAAGTTTCACAAGGTATACATGATGGAAATGAGCATGTGATGTGCTTTAAAATTATGACGGAAACAATAGATTTATATGTGATTAATGTTTACTTTCAATACTCTATACCTCTGGAAACGATATTGAAGAAGGTTGAAGAAATTTTGGATACTATTAGCGGTCACAATGTGATTTTAACCATGGATGCTAATGCTAAATCTAGTGCATGGTTTTCTAAGGAAACAGATGAAAGAGGAAAAATTTTAGAAGAATTTATAATAGCAAAAAATTTATATATTGTAAATAGGCCAGGAAATTTATCGACGTTTTGTAGTTCTAGTTCCGAATCGCATATTGATGTCACTATTGTCGGGGAAATGATATTAAATAAAATCAAAAGTTGGAAGGTTCATACTGCATGTACTACTAGCGATCATAGTTTGATAGTTTTTGAGATAGAAGACGGACAAATGGTTCGAAAATTCTGGAAGGAAGATAATAAATATAATTTGAAGAAAGCTAATTGGGAGGAATTTTATGATAATGTAGATAAAGAGTTTAACGAAGATGTAATAGTTCAGATGGAATCATTGCCCCCGGATAAGGCGGTTAGAAAATTTAATAAGTTACTGAATTTATGCTGTTCGAGGTCTATACCAAGGAAAAAGACAGGACAGAAAATAGTACCATGGTGGAACAAGGAGTTAGAAGAAATGAGAAGAAAAGTTAATGGAACAAAAAAACAATTATTGAGGGTTAGAAAGTTAGGCTTTAGTGATTTAGTGGAGGAATATGGATTAAAGTACAGGAGAGAAAGAAATAGATATGTGGCTGAAATAAGGAAAAGAAAAAGAACTACTTGGGAAAACTTTGTTACAGTTGAAGGTAATAATGCCCTTGGGGAATAGTATATAAGATTATTAGAGAAAACTTTAATAGATCGACATACCTGAACTCCCTGATATTAGCTGATGGGACGAAGACAAAAGATGTTGAAAGTACGGTTGGTCAACTGATTAAAAAGTGTGTACCTACGGAAGATCAAAGGTGTAATAGTGATGAGCATCTAAAAGTAAAAGAGGCAATAAAGGTAGCTAATCTAAAAATAATACTGAAGGATCAAGATCGTGATAAGAGTTTAGTGGGATCTTATAGGCCTATTGCCTTACTGCCTGTGCTTGGTAAGTTATATGAAAGGATAATAGTTAATCGAATAAATGAGTCTTATACAGAGAAAGGCTTGGCTAGCAATAAACAATTTGGATTCAAGAAAGGATTGGGCGTGGATGATGCCTTTATAAGTTTGAAAAGTGCAGTTAGTTATACGGAAAGTAAATATGTGGTTGTTATTTTTGTAGATATCGCTGGCGCCTTTGATAACTTGTGGTGGCCGGCAGTCTTAAACGGGCTGTTGGCTGCTGAGTGTAGCTCTAAGTTAGTTAATATAGTTAAGAATTATTTTAAAAACAGGAAAGCATGTATATATACTAAATTAGGCAAAACTGAAGCTAAAATGGAAAAAGGATGCCCACAGGGGTCTATAATTGGCCCTGTTGCATGGACATGGTGCATGGATGTGTTTTTGAAAAAAGTAGAAGTGGAAATTTGTGAAGATGATGTGGAAGTTGTGGCCTATGCAGATGACTTAGCATGCGTGGTAAAAGGAAATTCAAGAGTACAGGTTGAAAAGAATATAAAAAGGTTACTTAATTTATTAGATGAGTGGTGTAAATTGCATAAATTAGAAGTATCAGGAGAGAAAACGCATGCAATGTTAATGAAAGGAAAATTTAATAGAGAGAGAATGCCGGTAGTAAAAATTAATGACAAAAAGGTAAAATATGTGGATAAAATTAAATATTTGGGTGTTATAATTGATGAAAGGATGAAATTTGTGGAACATGCGAAGTATGTAAAAAATAAAATAATAAAACTGGTTATGACTTTAAGAAGGGTAACGCGGGAGAAGTGGGGATTAAAAGCTTGCGTGCAAAAAATAATGTATAAAGCGGTAGCATTGCCAATGATAAAATATGGAGCTGTGATGTGGTATGACCAGACTCAATCTACGTTAGTTAAGAGACACTTAATGGCCACACAGAGGGCTTTACTATTATTGATAACTAGAGCATGTCGGACAGTTTCAACTGTCGCGATGCAAGTAATTGCTGGGGCCATGCCAATTGATTAAGAGGTAGTAGAACAGGCTGTAATTGGTAGGATCAAAAGAAATCTGTTTACAAGTATAACATGGGCAGGATATTCATATAGAGAAAGAGAAATAGAAGAATACAAGTCGATTTTGGTAAATGAAATTAAAAATTTAAAAGAAAAAATGGTTTTGGAATGGCAAAACAAGTGGAATGGAGAAACAAGGGGAAGAACTACATATAAATTTATAAAAAACGTAATGTTTGCGCGGGATAACTATTGGTTCCAGCCGGGTCGTCTATGTGTGTACATGCTAACGGGTTATGGACCTATTAAGAGTTCATTGTATAGTAGAGGGTGTGTAGAGGATAATGTCTGCCCTGTGTGTGGAAATCAAGAGGAAACGGTTGATCACATGCTTTATGAATGTTATGAATATCAGAATTTTAGATACCTATTGCTACGAAATGAAGAACAGAATAAAGAGGAGTTGATCAATGCACAGGATAATTTTAAAAAATTTCAGGAACTTACGATTCAAATAATCGAAAGAAGAAAGACTCGATTGGCTATAGCTGAAAGTAGAGGACCCGCCTGCTCGGGGCAGGGACGGTAACGTCAGGGTGAATCTCTGGCGGCTGAGTGGTCCTAAAAAAGAAAGAAAAGATGATTATTGGGAAGGTAAAGAAAAGTTAATTAATTTACAAGAACGAGATAGAACAAAGGTTATTGCAAATAAGATAAGAAAAGAAAGTGTTTAGAGAATAAGAAGAGAAATAGATGAAATACATAAAATGTTTTATTTGTGTTTTGTTAAATGAGAAATAACAGGCAATATTAAATGATAATAGGCGGTAATGAGCTAAAGCTCGAGCCGCAAAATAAAGTGATATAAAATGTAAAAAATATAATGTCCCTATCTACTTCCCTCAGGGGCTGTGTCTGTTCCTGAACCGACTCCGGTCGGGTCAGGGACGGACACAGTATGGGCTTTAGCGGGCCCAAGGTACCCGAGCTCTTAGCACACCGTAAACCAGTGGTCATGTTTCGCTGGAACGGGGGTCTTGCCTTAACCGGCCGGACCGCGAGGATGACAACCTCTATAAAAAATCCCTCACCTTAAGGTATGGCGCGCGCCGAAGGGGTGCGTTCCGGACATTGCGCCGGAGCGTGGCCGGTGGGTGCACCGGCTGCTAGCGGCCAAACTTCAGGTACCTGGCGCAACCTGACTTTATCTAGCCTTGCTGGGGTATTGGTGGCTCTACCTCAGTCGACCTCTTTTCCACCGTGCTCGTGGGATCTAGTAATGGCTTTAAATCAAACAAACAAACAAACGATGGATGTGGAGGAGGAGGCGGAAGGGAGTAGGGCCGGTTCGCCCTGTAGAACTAGAAGTGCAGCTAGTTCTGCTGTGTCCTCAAGGGAGGGAACTCCGATTTCTAAACGTAGACGTACAATGTGTGCTGAGGACGCTGGTACTAGTGTTTCAGTACACAGAAATGTGTTAGATGAGATTAAAGGTGAGCGCGAGACTCTCGAGACTTTTCTTTTTAACGAAGCGAACAAGGTCAGTAAAGCGGTAGCCAAGTTTGTATTATCCAAATAGAGCAATATGGAAACTATTCTACAGCGCGAAATATTAGAAAAAGAAAAGTTAATTTCAGTCGAACAAAATAGAACTAAAGTTTCGTATGCGCAGGCTGCCGTAGGCCTCTCTTCTCGGTCACCGACCGGGGAATCGGGTGTATTGCGCCAAAAGACAGAAAAAAGAAAAATTAACAAAGGAGAAGTAATTATAATCTAACCAAAGGACGAGGAGGATAAAAGAACCAACGAGGACTTGAGAACTCAAATAACAAAGGCCCTGGAAGATAAAAGAAAGAATTTAAAAATAAAAAATATTAGGCAACTTCGAAGTAAGGGCATGTTGATGGAGGTTCATGACAAAAAAGATGTCAGTTTAATAAAGGAGGCCAATTTGGATTCGTTAGGATTAAATGTGGCTGAGTCGAAAAAATTAGACCCATAAGTGCTGATTTTCGACGTAGAGAAAGAAAACAAGCCGGAGGAATTGATACAGGATTTGCTCTCTAAGAATTTTGATGGTATCACTGAAACTCAGAGAGGTATTCTTGAAAGGGAGCTAAAGTTCAAATACGCCTTTAAAACAAAAAAACGAAGGGAGAGTTAATTGGATAGTGCAGTTGCCCGGATTTGCGTCTGAAAAATGAATGGCTGAAGGAAGAGTATTTATGTTCTGGAGAACATATAAGGTTAAGGAATTCATAAATATTGCTAGGTGTTATAAGTGCCACACCAATGGGCATATTGCTAAGCATTGTAGTGTTCCCGCTCAAATATGTGAGTCATGTGGTGGTACTGACCACCAAAAGGAGCAGTGCAAGAATAAAGATAATCCGCAATGCCCAGCATGCATAAAGTATAAGAGGAAGGATACGGCGCATAGTTTGCGTAGCAAACTGTGTCCGGAGTATATTAGACAAGTCGAGATTTACAAATATAAAATAAAATGGAACAAATACATAGTAGGACAAATACATGCTATGCGTTCTATTGCTGTGGCAGCGGAAATTAAAAATTTAATGTTAAAAAATAGGTGTGATATCATGTGTGTCCAGGAGCCATATGCTGTTAGAGGCAATGTATGTGGTTATGGTTCGCAGGCCCTGGGCCTTGTGTATCCAAAGGTTGAGTTTCCTTGGGTTGCTATGATTGTAAGAGATACAGTTGAATTTTTCCCGTTGAGTGGCTGTGGGACGGGACACCTGATGGTGACACAATGTAGTATTTCAGATTTCAAGTTTTATATAATTAATCTGTATTGTCAGTATTCATTACCATTAGAAGGATTTTTGGTACAATTAGAGAAATGTTTGGATAAACTGCGTGCAGAAAAGATCTTAATTGTGATGGATGCCAATGCTCAATCCGGTTGTTGGTACTCCAAGAGGACAGACGATAATGGCAAAAAATTAGAAGAGTTTATAATGGAATATGGATTGACAGTGTTGAACTCGCCGTCGGAGGTCACGACCTATGCCAGCTCGCATGGGACATCTAATATTGATTTAACCTTGTGTACGCCAAACATGGCAAGATATGTAAAAAGCTGGCTGGTTACGGAACTAATATCTGCCTCTGACCATAAATTGATTATAATAAAAATCAGGGGTGACCCTGGTTTAGTAAAAAGCATAAGGCCGGATGGGGTTTATAATCTAAGACGTGCAGATTGGGATGAGTTTGAAGATTTGGTTGATGAGCTTTTTTCCGAGGAATATCTGGAAGTTTTACGAGCGATGAGAACGGATCGTATGTGCAGGAGTTTTTCTAAAACTATGGACAGGGTTTGCGCACGCGCTATTCCCAAAAAGAAAAAAGTTGGTAATTCGATCCCTTGGTGGACCGAGGCGCTTGATGTTCTGAAGAGAAAGATGAGGATTCAGAAGCGGCAACTTGGAAGAGCACGAA
Organism: Nomada ferruginata; assembly: GCA_963583965.1. Lineage (NCBI taxonomy): Eukaryota > Metazoa > Arthropoda > Insecta > Hymenoptera > Apidae > Nomada > Nomada ferruginata. The sequence continues at coordinate 8,144,631 of OY757222.1, forward strand.
AATTGAATTTGAAGGAGCTGTTAGACAAATGTGTATTAGGCTATAAGAGGGCAAGGAATGACTTTGTTTCTGAAATTAGAAAGTGCAAGATCGCGTCATGGAGGAATTTTGTTAGCCAGGAGGGAAATAGAGACCCTTGGGGGTTATTGCACAAGATTCTTAGGGAGAAGTTCCGTAGATCACTTCATATTGGTAGTATGGTGTTACCTGGGGGACAAATGATTCTTGGGAGGAATCAGTTCTGGCTTTATGTGAAAAGTTTTTTCCCAAAGATAACCAAGCGGATGAATCTGAGTACCAGATTCATCTATAATTCCGAAATAATAAACGGGCCCCAGTTTGCCGTACGGGTTGTCTTTGGATCCGTCGTCGGGATCTCGCCGGACGACGGCCATGACGCTCTAACGGTCGATCATAGGTACTCCAAGTTCGACGTCGAGACTCGGAATCGTCTGTAGACGACTTAGGTACCTGGCGGGGTGTTGTACTCGGTAGAGCAGTTACCACGCTGCGATCTGTTGAGACTCAGCCCTATGCTTGGGGATTCGTCTTGTCGGTTAGACGAGACCCCGATACACGGTCGTGCGTTACACGAAGATCGGCGACGTCATCGTCGATCGCGTGTAACGAGGAAGAAGTACCTATAAGAGAGATGTAGCCGGCGAACGTACCGAACGGTACGAGCGGCTTGAGCGTTGCATCGCGTGTCTGTGCTACGGCCTCGGCTGAGATACAGTTCACCGGTGTTCAGAATATCGTAACAGGGCTGGTTCCATTGAGTGTCCAGTCGATTTTCGGCGTCTACACGTACGTTAACGAAATACTCTCTGTACAGCAGTGCCACGGGTCGGTGTCATAGACCGAATGGCCCAGTTGTGGCGAGCGACCATAGGAAGGCGCAGGTGACTTGTATCTTCGCTACGGCGTTATACTCGTACTAACTGAGCATCAACTCTTCCGTTTCGAGCGATAGGAAGTAAAAATATGAAATTTTCTCGTCTATTGGCGATGTAAGTAATGAAACTTATTGTTAAATGTATGTGTGTAGTAATACATTTGTATTTATAGTGTGAATTGGCGCCGTAGTCGCTGGGCGATAGTTTCCTTGTGCAGTGAACTTCGCGTTATGCGCTTTTGTTCCTTTGTTCTTTCTTATATTTCGTCATTCCGTTTTAGTCGCTCGTCGTTGTACTGTCTTGCATATTATCGTATATTATTCTTTGTACTTAAATAATAAATATATCTTTAAGCAAAGTGAATACTTTTAAACACTTATAAAAATTTTGGGCGTGCTAATGTTGCCGAGGCACTTTTGCACGAGGAGAGGAAGGTTTTGAAAGGATATAAGAAACATATATTTTATATTATATGTAGCGTTGAAAGGCAAAATTATGGAGAGTGAGACGAGACCAGAAACTCTAGAGCGTTTCGGATAGACCGTTCTTCGCCTCCCTCTTGTCCCGATCCTGTATACGTTTCCCGAGTTCCTCTCACCAGGGGACACACATCGAGGATCTCTTCCAGCGCGAGCGCCGGTAAGTACCTCGGCGCTAAGGACAGAAGGATAGTAAGGGGAGAAAGGGAATACATTTGTCGAACGCTTTTCCTTCTCTTCTTTTCGTTTTTGTTTCTTTATTACCGAGGGAAATATCGCCCCGTGGGTTGCGTGCTCCTCGCCGTTGTCTCTCGGTGAAGGAAATTTTGCGTCCAATCGAAGACGAAACCGTGCCAGATTTTTATCGCGCCCGGATCGGGTAACCTGGAACGAAAATCAAATTACACGCATCGACGTTGACGTGCGCCCGTTATTTAAAGGTTCGGAAACATCATGCGTTTCCGAAAGCGGAAGAGAATGAAAACTGGAAGGAGAGGAGGTGGTTGTTCGGGGGTAAATATGGAACCGGCTTCGGTAACATTCGCAGGTCGTGCGTCGGACACCCGTGCCGTTTAAACGAGGAGATTACGTTCGACAGATACGTCCGTCGTCGATTCTCTTCTACGGAATAATTGGGACGCAAGACCGACTCGAGGTTATCCGGAGCAGCGCGTTTCGCCCGACCCCTTCCTTGACAACAAGAAAAATATTCTCCCGCCAAACGGGACTGTGATCATCGAAATGTCCCCGAAATGTGAAAGGCAAGGAGATATAATAATATATATCTATCCTGCTAACGCAAGTGGACGGACGTTAAAAGTTCCCGGTTTCTTGGATGTCTAGCGTGCGTCTCGCGCGATTTTTTTTTCCGTTCTTCTTTATTTTCTTCTTTTTTTTTTGTACCTTGCCGGTACCCTTCTCGATAACGCACCAAGACGACCTCAGAGTAGTCGAGATTACCCGCTGAATTTAAGCATATTACTAAGCGGAGCAAAACAAACTAACAAGGATTTCCTTAGTAGCGGCGAGCGAGCAGGAATTAGCCCTGCACTGAATCCCGCGGTACTGCCGCCGGGAAATGTAGTGTTCGGGAGGATCCGTTTATCCCGGGACGTCGAACCGCGTCCAAGTCTATCTTGAATGGGGCCATTTACCCGTAGAGGGTGCCAGGCCCTTAGCGATCGGTACGCGTTTCGGGAGGATCTCTCCTTAGAGTCGGGTTGCTTGAGAGTGCAGCCCTGAGTGGGTGGTAAACTCCATCTAAGGCTAAATACGACCACAAGACCGATAGCGAACAAGTACCGTGAGGGAAAGTTGAAAAGAACTTTGAAGAGAGAGTTCAAGAGTACGTGAAACCGTTCAGGGGTAAACCTGAGAAACCCAAAAGATCGAATGGGGAGATTCATCGTCAACGAGGCTGGCTCCCGTTGGCGCGCGATGCTCCGAATGTGCCCTCGTGGTTACATCGCAGGGGCACGCCGCCTTCGGCCTGAATGTTCCGGTAACGTAGTCGTGCACTTCTCCCCTAGTAGAACGTCGCGACCCGTTGTGTGTCGGTCTACGGCCCGAGTGGGCGCCTGTCGCGTCGCCGCAAGGGGACGCGCGTCAGACCCTCGGTCGCCTGGCCGGCTGCACGACGGTACTCGCACGGTATCGGGCCGCAACCAATCCATTCTCTGAATGTATGTGCGTCAGGCCCGCCGCAAGCTAGGTCAGTTTAACCCGGAGGTGCCGACCCGGTGCCGTCCCCGGGCCTGACCAGCTGTTAGCAGGCGGTGTCCTCGGACTGGCCAAGCTTCGAATGACCGGTCGGCGACGCTACTGCTTTGGGTACTCTCAGGACCCGTCTTGAAACACGGACCAAGGAGTCTAACATGTGCGCGAGTCATTGGGTTGCATAATCCTAAAGGCGAAATGAAAGTGAAGGTCGGCCTCAGCGTCGACCTAGGGAGGATGGGCCGCGTTAACAAGGGAAGGACCCCAATTGTCCGACTTCGATTTACACGAGCTTTTGTAAGATGATACTATATAGGCCCCTAATGATAGGTGTCAAATATTAGCTTCAGATACTCAATAGTTTAAAAGATATAAACAATTAAAGATGCTTACCTGTCTTTATGCCATGCGTATAAACACATTTATATAAAGTGTGATGGCGCAGTGTAATAATTCGAAGACTCGTACCACGAAGGTCCTGGGTTCGATTCCGCACAAGTATATTTTTTTTTTCATCTCTATTGTGATTGCATCGTACCCGATGCAGGGTGAAAATTATCGTACATACAGTCAAAACATAAAACCTTCCGGCACCACGAACACATAATAAAACCTTGTTTACTACACTCACACTCGTTTTTCTTTATTTCGTCTGGAAATGCCACTTGATTCACGTTAAGAAATATTTCTCTTGTTGAAGTTAATTTTGATGCAAACCATGCATATTTAATCATATTTGCATATATTGGGGCTTGTAGTTGTTGGTGTATAAGCGCATGAATTTTAATGCAATCCGATCTTTTTGTAATGTCGCGGCCAGTTGTGAAATGTTCATAATGGTTTTGGAAACGAGCTATGTAATTTTTTATCTGTCGGTAGAAGTATACATCGCAAGGTTGGCAGAGTGGTGTGCATTTCGGTGGTATAATTTTTATTGTGCATGTTGGTGCATTATTTTCGTCAATAAACTTCTGATCGTATATTGCGGGGTTTGTTTGCCCTCCCCAGGAATCAATAATCATTAAAAATTGATTATTAGTGACGTATGGATGGATGACGTGGTTTAAAAACAATTCATACGTGTCCTTCGGCATTTTCCCAGATTTCGTGGCAGCTACATAAACATTAGTGAATTTTGTGCATAATTGTCGTACTTCTACGGCAACCTGTGGTCCAAACGTCCCATTTCTTTCTTGAAGACATAAAAAAACTTTTGGTACCAGTTTTCCGGATGCTGTTATGCAATATTGTGCAGTATATGAATGCGTTGCTTTATTTATGTCTTTGATATGAACTTCAGTAGACTTTTCACCTTGGTGTGATAATGTTCGGCGTATTCGCCGAAGTATTCGTGTGAATACCACACGGTATTCACATCCAGTTTGATCGGTATTAATCACGAAATCTGGGTTGTAGTTTTTAATAATGTTTGCTGTTTGGCTTTGAAACACCTCTGCTGACCTTAACGTATTTTCCAAACTTAAAGATTCCCTACTACTTAAACATTTTGTCACATGTCTGTGTCTTATTCTATACTGCCTTTTAAACCTTGTAACCCAATGTTTGGACGCCACAAATGAAAATTTTGACGATAAGAATTGGAATGCTGCTGCCATTGCCCATTCTTGCAGTGTTCGTGTGGTGACGAGATGTTTCGCTGTACGAGCTTCGACAAATCTATCATACACCCACGTATCAATAAAACCACATTTATCAATGCGGCTTCCACCTTCCCTAACTTGGTCCTTCCACCTTGCCAGCTGACGTCTATTCGACAGAGCATTTGTTGTTTTACTTCGCAATGCAGCCAATGACCAAGTAGGATGCAATTCTGCTAATGCAACTGCCTTTTTTTTTACTTCAAAGGACACTTGTCTTCTTCTTGCTGATTCCTGAGGAGGTGATTCTTCAGTAGAAGTTGAACATTCTACTTCAACGCTGTCTGTACCAGCATGTTCTTCAATTTCACTGCACTCGCATTCATTCTCCGGTACCAATTCTTCGTCATTGACCAATTCATGATCCGAAATAATGGAAATGAGAATCGTTGCTATTTCATTTCCCATTATTTTGGAACTCTCTGAAGGATTTGTACTTCTTGCATTGTAGATGTATTCTTCTGAATACAGCAAATCCATTGCATAGTACAATGCATCGGTAAGTTCCTGCATTTTTGCACAATTTTGAGCACTTAAAAAATGGACACACTTTCAATGAAAATCGGATGAGGAAAAAAAACTGCTACGCTTCGTTTGACTGCTTGAAATTAACTAACTTCTATGCGCCTAGGTATGCATCTAGCACTCCCCCGAAAATTTCGATACATAAACATTTTGAGAAAGCATAAACATCGTGCGTGCGACGTTGGGTCAACGCGTGAGAGATAAACCAAACATCAGTTCTACTATCTGCAGATCGACGATACCTATTACGAACTGTATCTTCCACGAATAGAAAATGCTACATATAAAGAAATATTGAATCGAAATTATTAATAATTGAAAATAAATTTCAATACTATACTAATAGTATCTTTTTTAAACTATTATCTAAAGAATGAGAACTTTTTATTGTTATTAGTCATTCTTTTTTATTTGTATCGTGTACGATGCAATCACAATAGAGATGAAAAAAAAAATATACTTGTGCGAAATCGAACCCAGGACCTTCGTGGTACGAGTCTTCGAATTATCACACTGCGCCATCATAATTTATATAAATGTCTTTATACGCATGGCATAAAGACAGGTACGTATCTTTAATTGTTTATATCTTTTAAACTATTGAGTATCTGAAGCTAATATTTGACACCTATCATTAGGGGCCTATATGGTATCATCTTACAAAAGCTCGTGTAAATCGAAGTCGGACAATTGGGGACCTTCCCTTGTAAGATGCGGCCTCGCACTCCCGGGGCGTTTCGTTCTCATTGCGAGAAGAGGCGCACCTAGAGCGTACACGTTGGGACCCGAAAGATGGTGAACTATGCCTGGTCAGGACGAAGTCAGGGGAAACCCTGATGGAGGTCCGTAGCGATTCTGACGTGCAAATCGATCGTCGGAACTGGGTATAGGGGCGAAAGACTGATCGAACCATCTAGGAGTTCGGTTACGGTGGCGCGGGAGAGCGGTAACCGGGGTTCAACGCTCTCCCTCTTCCCAACCCTATATAGGGCATGAAGGCACAAAGAAGCACTGGAAGTGCTCACAGAAGTGCACTTAGGACCAGGAAGGAGTCAGACGAGGTGTGCACCTGCGCCGGGAGGAGCGAAGGTCAATCAGCTGGTATTATACGACCGCCACTGTCGGTCGGAAGCAAGAGGGGCGAGGGGAGCCTCAGTATCTGATCCCCCTCAGTTCGTACATCGTAGATACACGCTGTGCGTACACTACCACTATCCATGGGGCCAAAACTGTCTACCCATGTTGAGAGGATGACATGAAGAAGACGATGGAGGCCGAAAATGTATGTCTGTCTGCGTGACGACGCGATGACAGCTCTCCCGCCATTTCTGGGATAGCAGCCATTACGCGAGAGCGGACACACTACCACATGGATACTTGATGCTACGCTTAGCAATAACTGCGCCACCTCATGTCATGTCATGACATGACAAGAAATCAGGCACGAGGGCATGGTTGACAACTGAACTCCCTGCGGTTCGCAGTGGATTAAATGAAGGAGTAAGCGAAGTAACGGACACAAACCATAAGCATTCAATGAACCCTTTATGTATTTATTATGGAAGAAAGGCTGACAATGAACCCTTTATGTATTTCTTATGGAAGAAAGGCTGACATGACGCCCCCCCCCCCCCCGCTACTCACCCTTCGGCTTTGGAAGGGCACAGTGACGGTAGAGGAGGCGCGCCAGGTCTGCCAAGGAATCCGCATCGGGTACCGAGGGGGCTCCTACCGTAGTTGAGGAACGGGCTGCAGACTCCTCTACGAGGCGAGCTGCCTCGGCTAGGGCCTGACTTGCCCGCAGGAGAGACTCGTGGGGAGAAGTGGAGGGAAGTGGAGACGCCACGCCGCCCGAAGCCACACCAACTTCACCCCCACCCCTCACAGCGGCAGCTGACCTCCCAGGAAATAGCCCGGTCCGGCTGGAAGCAGCGACCCTCGCTCTGGCACGCTGGCGTCGACTGGGCCGCGTGTGAGGCCGGCGCTCCACAAAGACGTTCTGCGCCCCTGAATGCCCCGCCTCCAGGACGGCCCCACGAAACCAAAATAGGATATCCTCCTCCCAGACCCGGAGGGAAAACTCGACTCTCCCTCGAGGCAGCTGCAGGGCAGTAACGGGCTGCACTCCGGCAATGGGTGGTCGTGGAAGTGCGCGCAGACCCACTTGACCCCCTGGGGGTGTTCGGCCTCTCGCTCCCCTGCAGTAATAACACCATCTGCCGGAAGACGGGCATGCTCTCCAGTTAACCTCATGGGACACTGGAGAGGGAGAGCCCCTGTCCCGTCTGCGACCTCCTCCATCCGGACTCCGCCGGGACTCCTGGCGACGACTGCGGCGCGACGGTCCAACCATGATCCAGATCTGGAAAGACAGAAACTGGTTAAGGACCCGAAACAGAAAGGTAGGAGATGCCGAACAAAGAACACCACTGCGCTGAAAGGGGCCCACAAATACACATGGGCCTGGAACCACGATGACAATCAGTATCCACTATCACACCAACAACGAACACAACCTATAGGATACATTCCGGAGCGAGACCATAACAGCTGTCCCCGGAAGCCCGGAAGAACTGAGTTAATCTGAGTTAATCCGAGACCACCACACAAGAAATATGACGAAACCCGACACCAGGCCCTCCTGGACAACGCAGATAATACTGATGACATACTGCACTTCAGGATCACGCGTGTCTAACGGGAGAATCTAACCATGAGTATTTAGAGTAGAGGCGGGTAACTCGGCGGCCGTCGCATACTCATACGAGCGCACGACCATAGACTATGCGCGGCCCGATGCGAAGAGAAACTCAACCACACTCTAGGGATGCTCTCAGGGTTGCAGGAGCGTAGGGGCGCAGGAGCACGGAAGACAAACACGTAGGAACACTCCCCGCGCAAAGGTGGACTGCTAGCCAGCGAGAAGCAACACCCCCACCACTCTTAGATATAAGGTATAAGAACAGAGAGACACCAAAAAAGTCATAAACCAAGGTGTAAGGAAACGTGCCGAGGGTTGAATGGCCGCACTGACTTTAAAGAAAGCGGTCATGAACGTTCCCTGTAGGGCACCTGGGGCCACCACTACAGTAATTTAGTCCCCTTGCCCGGATAAGACGCTCTGTCCGGGTGGACCTCATACTACCTCACACCTATATGTTGGGAAATACTGGACGGATTTCTTTATAGAACTCTGGCAACGACACGGACAATGAGAAAACCCACTTCACAATGGAAAATACTAAATTAAATGAAACAATCTACGGTGCAGGGGAGGGATACCCCAGTACCGGTCCGAGGGGTGGTGAGCAAGCGGGCCCCCACGGATCGTTAACCGACTACCGTACTGAAGAAAAGAAAGAGGAGAAACAATCCATGGAGGACTCCACGATGGAGAAAGGTGGATGTGCTGAGGACCGACAGCGCACTCTGCATACACCACCCCCTCATACCACGGCGGAACCCGACTCGGAATCGGATAAAAGATCGACGACACAGTCAGTCGTCTCTTTCTCCACCCGACATGGGGAATCATCGAACATATTGGACACCGACACGGAGGAGGAAATTACCCGCCGGCTCATGGAGATAACTCCAGCCGTGGCAACCCCCTACTCCGGAATGAAGAGGGGCACGGAAGAAACATTCCACACCCCGATCGGGACATCCCCCACGGAATTCATAATGGCGCGCTACAGGGGCTTATCAGGCGGAACTGTGTCTCAAAAACACAGGCCGATAGTAAGACTTCCCTGGGAGATGGCATCCCCCCAGGCATCTCCACTCCGAATGGGAGGTACAGGGACCCCAGACCCTTTCCGCCCTAAGACTAGACTGTTGAGGAGTCCACCCAATGTTACGGTGACGCCCCCCCCCCACATATTCAAAACGAAGGAGAAGGAGCCTATGAAGTCGAAAGACATGCAGACTGCCTCCCCGCCGCGCTCAACAAAGAGAGGCACGCCCAGTATTGGAAAATTCTTTCTAATGATCTCCAACACTTCTGGTTAAGATACAGTATAACTATATTTCAGATATAATACACAAAAGAACAAAAGTAACTAAGAAACTAAAAATAAGAAACGCTACGTCTTATATATATACTTACTACGCACTTTTAGACGCGCAGCACACAAAGGAACAAAAGGAAAAAAGCAAAGCAGTGTCTAACGAGACCACCGCCAGGATGCCACGCGGCATTCTTAAAAACTACAGTAGCCTAAATATACTTCCAATACCCAGCTCTACGAGCCCCAAGGGTGCTAGGCTACAGCCAGGAGAGCCAGTGGTTCCCCAAAGGGAACTATTGGCGATACTGGCTGAAATAGAAACGCTGAGGGGGAGGGCTGAATCGTACGCCAAGGCGTTTATGGAATATGCGGCTACTACAAAAACTGTGGTGGCCACTCTCGACAATATGAAACACAAGATCATGGTGGCCAGGAGGATCCCCACCGGAACTGTCCCACCGCCTCCTAAGCCCTCCATGAAGCCCCTCACCCCACCCTCCCTAGCCAAGGGCACCAAGGTGAGGTCTAATGCGGGTACCCAAACCAGTCCCCCGGCGGAAGGGAAAGGAAGGGCCAAAGCGGGGCAAACTAAAAGAAATACCCGCCACCCACGTGCTCCTCCCGCTGAAGGGAACACAATGGAGAGCTCCATACCTCACCAAAAGAGGAAGGTGAGATCCCCCCTAGAGGAGGGTACAGTGAAAAAACCCCGACCGGGAGCTGCACCAACCTACGCGTCGGCAGCGGGCAGCCCGCCTCTCGCGGAAACTCTGATGGACTCTCAGACTGAATCTGAGTTCAAGGAGGTCCGACAAAGGCGGAGAAATAGAAGAAGGAGGGAAAAAACCCCCCCACCAATCGCGGGAAGCACATACTAACCCCCACGGAGAGCTCCCCTTGCGGGGGGGTAGACCAAGGCCCAAAACCCCCCGTGAACCCAAGGTGGAACCCAAAAGGGGACCCGAATCCATCGAACCCCCGCGGAGACGGCCACCAAGGATAAAACCAGAGGCCATCCTCATTCAGGAGGGCTCTTAAGGAGGGCTCCTCGTACCTGGAGACAGTCAAGGAGCTTCAAAACAAAGGGAAAGCCTGCCTTGGAGAAGCGAGCGGGGTCAGGAAGACCCGCGATGGACATGTTCTGATAGAACTGTCCAAAGCCTCCAAGGCGGGCACCGTAGCCGAGATGCTGGGTAAAGTTCTCGGCGACGCCACGCCGGTTGCCCCCTTACAGGCGAGGTCGACAATAGAATTACGGAATGTCGACCCCACGGCAGAGGCAGTGGAGATCCTCGAAGGGACCGCACAGGCCCTTGGTGCAGAGCACAAGGACCTCCACCTAAGGACACAGAGGATGACTCCGTCTGGTACCCAGACGGTGATCATCGACTTGCCCTCCGACGTCATACCAAGAGACCTTGGATCCCGGAAAATTAGGATCGGTTTTACCATGGTCACGGCGAAGGTACTCCCAAAGGTCATGAGGTGCTTCACGTGCCACGCCATGGGACATACAAGCTTCTCCTGCAAAACCCTACCACAAGGGAAGGGGATATGCAGGAAATGCGGCTCAGCAGAACACTCCATAAAGAAGTGCACAAATGAGCCGAAGTGTACCCTCTGCGAGGCACAAGACCTGGAGGGAAAGAAACTGCGGCACGTGGCCGCATCACTCGGCTGCCCGCAATACCAGAAGGTTGCACAGGGCCGACGGGGACAAATGCCCCGAAATGCCTAGGTCCCTGGTAATTCTACAGATAAATCTGAATAGATCCCGCCTCGCGCAAGAACTCCTGGTGCAACAAGCATCGGAGTTGAACGCTGATGCGGTGATCATTTCAAAGCCATACAGACAAAAGACGGAGTGGTGCAATGACTCCACCGGGGACGCAGCCGTGTGGATAACAGGCTTTAACGGTCACATGGCGCGCCCCGTTAGCTATACACCACTTCCCGGCATAGCAGTAGGATTGCTCGAGGATACGATCCTCGTAAGCGGCTACTGCTCGCCAAATATCACGCAGCCAGAGGTGGAGGAATACCTAGATGACCTTCAGGAGACGCTGGAAAACTCCACCTCATGGGGCAGCCAATTAATACTTGCGGGCGACTTTAACGCCAAGTCCCCGGCTTGGGGAGGACGCAAGAATGAACGGAGAGGCGCATTGCTACTGGCAATAACCATTAGAGCGCAACTCGTCCCTACCCGACCTCGGGGGATGTTCACCTTCTACAGAAATGGTGGGACATCCTTCCCCGACATCATGTCTGTGGACAGGATGACCCTGAGAGGCCTGCAGAAGAGTGAGGTTCTGGACACCTACTCTGCCTCAGACCACCGATATGTTCTACACTCCTTCGAAGAATCGAGACGCAGCCAACCCCGGGTGGCCTGGAGACCATTCTCTCTCAAGAACGCGAAGCCAGAGGAAATCCTCGAGGCATACGACGTGCTGAGTAGAGAATCCTCGATTCAGAAATCAAAGAGCCCCCCTCCACAGGGCCCCCACCTGACAGAGACCCGGAGTGCTCTCCGGAGATGATGCAATCCAGACTCGAAAAGGTGTGCGAGAGAACCCTGCGAAGGAAGATGCTTCCGAAAGGCACGAGGAAACCAAAATTCTGGTGGAACGATGAAATCGCCAAACTTAGAATGGCAACGTTCCGAGCCAGAAGAAGGTACCAAAGGGCCAAAAAGAAGGACCATCCAGATACCCCAAACCTCCTTGACCAGTACAGGTCAACAAGGAAGAGTTTGCAGGCCGAAATCTGGAGGAGCAAAGAGCAATCGTTGTCTGATTTCTGCGCGATTCTCGACCAGAATCCGTGGGCACGACCCTACAGGGCAGTGATGTCAAGATTGAGGAAAGCGAGAGGTATGGTAACCCTCCCGGCGGCAAAGGTAGAGGAGGTGCTCAATGCCCTCTTCTCCACTACAAGGCGCAAGCCGCAAAGAACTAATTTATAATCTTATTTTCAGGTGACTGAGCCCGTACGGCGCTGCTCTGGAACTCTACCTTTCTTTTAAGGAAGACCGGACGGCCAGAGCAGTATGTCTCAGACTGGGACTGCCGGAAAGACTCTAAAGCATTTTATTCTTGACAAGGCGCAAGCCGAACGAGATCTCGAATGATTAACGAAGCAGCTGCCAGGAGATTACTTATTTATTAGCCCGTCTTGGCCTTCTACACCAAGCGGTGCGAGTCCTACTGTACTATTGTATAGTAGGGCGCGGGGCGGGCTCTATGCATGAAGAGCCCGGGGCGACGCCTTCGCGAGGCTTCCCTGACAACACACATCTGTGTGGCTAAGTTCGCCTCCCGAAAGGGTCCCCGTTCCTAATTTTTCCACGAACCGCGGGCAGGTCTCATGGCAGCGGACGCTAGAAAGTAGGCCCGTTGAATATTATAATTAAAGTTGTTATTGTTGAGTAGTTTTAGAGCCTCACGCGCTGGCTATAAATGCGCGAAAGTATACCCCTTCCTGGGTACAAGTTATAGCCAAATGCCTCGTCATCTAATTAGTGACGCGCATGAATGGATTAACGAGATTCCCTCTGTCCCTATCTACTGGACTTCAGCGCCACCTTCAGTACAGTACGGACGTGCTTCACATCGATCCGCAATTTTTTGCATATTTTTCCGGTAAAAGTGTCGCCAAAAATTACGGAAACGTGTTTAAAGTGCTCAGGTAACGTACGGGGACAATGTGTGATAAAAGTTTTTTCTCTGAAAGTGTTACTTTTAAAAATACGAGAAATTTTAAAGTTGGCGTCCCCATACGCGTCGTTTTACACGCGTCCGCCATCTTGTTTCGTGGCGTCACTTCGCTTCACGTCGGTTTCAGTGACGATTTAACGATCGAAAACATTACCCGGCGTGTTTAAATAGTGAATAGGCACCACAGGATTACGTACACATAATAGTGAAGTGTGAAACAACGAATTAAAGTGCGTGAATGTGCGGCTTTTTCGTTAGCGTCACCCACGCGGAAAAAGACGCCATCTTAAATTGGTGGCGTCACCCCGTTTCAAGAAAGCATACCGCCGCGAATAAACGCATCTCAACGAGAATCGCGAGTTCCCCAGAATCAGCGTTTCCGCGCCTACAAATTATCTCCGCGATTTACCTTTTTTTTTTTGCCCGCGCGTTGAACTTCATCGACCGCGAACGCACTGCTAGACGTGGAGGCCTCTCCCCCTGCCGATTGCATAACCCTCCGCCCCGAGTGGTCGCCGTTTCCCTCCTTCATGTCCCGGTCGGAGGCCGCACCCAGCAAGAAGAATTGGCTGTATATGGACTTCTCGTCCGACCACGAGCCGGTATCCAAGGCTCGATAGAAAAAGAACCGCCAGCTCCGTAAGAGGAAAATCTCCACAGACGCAGACTCCGGCCACCGAACACCATCGTCGCCACCTCCCACCCAACCCCACGAAGGCAAGACTAAGAGGACGAAGAAGAGCAAGCTTCCCGCCACCTTCATGCACGAGACAGATGCGTCCTCCGAGGACGCCTCCAGCCAACAATCTGCACCCCGCGACATCAGCCAACTCAAGGCTAAAGCTGAGCGCATTAATACCTCCGTCCTCAACTTCATGTCCTCTCCGCGAATAGCACCCCCGCATCTGGACTCGCGTTCGTCGTGGCCAAATTCGCGAAGCTACAGGGTCTCCTCACCGAGTCCCTTCTCCGGAGCAGCAACCTCGAGGGACAACTGGCGGTCCTCGAACGCGAAAATCAAGGCCAAAGGCGAACCTTCCAAGCCGCCAGACAATCCACATCCACCACGCCCGCAACCAAGCCCTTACCTACGCGCAGCGCGTGGGTGTCAAGTCCACCGCTGCAGCCCGCTCTAGCCTCAGGCACGACCCACCCAGTGTCGTAATAATCCTGCCGAAGGACGCCGCGGCCTTTGACTCCACCGAAAAAACCAAGGAAGCGCTGTTCCAACTGGTCTCCCCACGAAGAGACAAAATGCAGGTCAAGAACGTTCGCCGCATCCAAGGCAATGGCATCCTGCTTGAAACCACCAGGAAAGCGGACATAGGCACCCTCATGACCAACGAGAAGCTACGAGCGGCTGGACTCGTCGTCGGGGCCCCCGAAAAGAGGAACCCGCGAATAATTATATACGAGCCGACAGCAACGAAGCCATCCTGAGCGCCATCGTCGACCATAACCTTACTGGCTCCCAAAAAAATTCAGCAAGGAAGCAGCTCAAGGTTGCCTTCAGGACGGGCGACAGGCAGAAGGAAAAGTGCAACATCATCCTGGAAGCTTCCAAGGAGACGAGGGACCTTCTCATCCAAAAGGAGCGACTCTACATAGGGTGGGACTGCTGCAGAATCCAGGACTACATCGCCGCAACCCGCCGCTACAAGTGCCACGGCTATGGACACACCACGAAATACTGCAAGGCGCAGATTGAGGTATGTGGTCACTGCTCTTTAAAAGGCCATGCATTGAAAAACTGCCCTAACAGATCCAAACCTGCAACTTGCGCTTCCTGTCTGAGGCTCGGGAAAAACTCCGACCACAGCATAAAAAGCAACACTTGCCCGGCATACATCTCGGCTTTAAACCAGGTTCTTCAGCGTATCGATTATGGTACACAACCATAACTCCCCAGACTCCCCAGCACTCAAATCGTCACCCTGGAAACGGCCAGGGTGATGGACGCGCGTAACTATGACATCCTTCTCATGTAGGAACCGTATAACCCTAAGGGAAATTTCATCGGCTTCGGTTCACGCGCCCTCATCGTAACCGGCTCGGCCCCCGGGTCCAGCGCAATAGCTGCAATCTACGTTCGTAACCCGAATCTAACCGTGCTCAAAATCCCATACCTCAGCAACGATAACTGCACCTGTATCGAAGTCACCAGCCCTTCCGGCAAAATATACCTCGTCAGCATGTATTTTCTACACAGCCACGCGATAGAACCTTACATTACCAGCTCAATCGCATCGTAGCCCACCTACCACGCGCCAAACTGATCATCGGAGCTGACGCGAACGCGAAGTCTCCACTTTGGTTCAGCAGAACTACGGATACGCGCGGGGAAGCACTCGCGAATGCTATATCCGAAACCAACCTCCTCGTACTGAACGAACCCGGCAATCCACCAACCTTTCGCTTCCATAAGGGATGCATGCGCATCGACGTCACCCTGGCCACGCCACAAGTAACGCCGTACGTGCGGAACTGGCGCGTCAGAGAGGGACTCACCTCCAGCGACCATTCCCTGCTCACCTTCAGCTTCCGCTCGTCTCCCTCATCCGCCCACTCCCCACAGCAGCCTCGCTTCAATATCAGGAAGGCGAACTGGGAGAAATTCCAGGAAACCCTCCTGAAAGAGAGGCAAACCCTACGTAACCTTCTCCGCACTGACTCCGCAGAGGAAATCGATACAGCCGCCGCCTCCCTTCAGACAGCAATAATCCGCGCCTGCTACGCTTCTATCAAAACGAAAACGGCGCATCCTCGCTCTGTACCATGGTGGACAGAAACCCTGACCACCGACAAAAAGAACACGTACAAGGCACGAAAAGCCTTCCAGTCGGAACTGGACCCGATACGAAAAGCGCGATACAAACAAACTTACACACAGGCCAGAAGACACTACACAACAGAAATACATAAGGCAAAGAAAACCAGCTGGCAGGAGTTCGCGAGCGGAGTGGGAAACGTGAATTCCTGGGGAGTAATTTACAAACTGCGTATGCAGAAAATTCTCCCATAAAAGGCACTAGCCGCCTCCCCCCACGGAGAAGAAACCTCCTGGGAACAATCTGCCCTCAGACTCCTTAATAAGCTGGTCCCGGACGACGTGGCCGACTACTCCGATGATCAAAAATCAATGACACAAGCCCCCCCCCCGGACATGCCGAACGCAAACGGATTCAACGAAACAGAAATCCGCAACGCCGTCTTCGGTTTAAACAACGGAAAGGCCCCAGGGCCCGACGGAATCGAGGTCGAGGTCCTGAAGGCCTCATACGGTGTTCTGCATGAGGAATTCCTCACCCTCTTTAATAGCTGCCTCTCCCTGGGAATCTTTCCCAAGGTATGGAAGAACGGCTCCATACGCGATCTCCTGAAAGGCCCGGACAAAGACGAAAACCTCACCTCCTCATACAGACCCATCTGCCTGCTTCCAATACTCGGCAAATGCCTCGAAAAACTTCTCGCCCTTAGACTTTCCCGTCTCTTCAATGACACACAATTCGCATCCAACCGTCAGTTTGGCTTCAAACGAGGCAAATCAACGGAAGATGCTATCCTAACTGTCAGGGAGCTCACCGACCAGACCCAACGCCACTACTACACACTTGCTCTTCTCTTCGATATCTCCGGCGCGTTTGACAACGTGTGCTGCCCAAGTATCCTCCATAAGCTAAAAAATAGACTATGTCCCAGCAATATATATAACGTCATCGCCGATTACCTCAGAAACCGGGAGGTCGCGCTCATCGGTAAACACGGTTCAGCTCGTAAATCAGTCTCGAGAGGCTGCCCACAAGGCTCTATCGTAGGCCCTAGCTTATGGAACCTCGTGTTCGACGACCTCCTCACCACCCTGGCAAGGCAAGGACACGAAGCCGTGGCATATGCCGACGAGCTCCTCAACCTGGCTTGCGCCAGTTCCAGAAACGACCTGGGAACCCGCGGACAAGCCGCAACCTCTGTGGTCGAGGAATGGTGTCGTCACGAGAAACTGACCCTTTCTTCCTCAAAATCGGAGATGATACTCCTAAAAGGCAAACTCGACGCAAAGAAACCCCCCAATATAAAAATCTACGGAAAGCAAATGAAACTCGTAAACACAGTCAGGTATTTAGGTATTCACATTGACACCGGCCTCAAAATCAACAGTCACGCGATTCAAATAAAAAATAAAAGTGTCAAAAAATTCAATTCCCTCGCAGCGTTAGCCAGAAGAGATTGGGGTCTTGACTCCAAGTGCCTAAATATTCTCTACACTGGACTATTCGTCCCAATCGGCACGTACGCAGCAGCCGCCTGGTATGACCTCCTAAATAAATCTTCGATCAAAGAACTCCTCAGAGCCCAAATATCAGCACTTCTCAGAACCACAAAAGCGTACAAAACGGTCTCCACGGAAGCACTTCCAATTATAGCAGGAACTATCCCCATCGACCTAAAAATAAGGCAAGCACTTAAATACAAGATCAGGAAACAAATCCCCTTCAGCCTCGGAGACTATCAATTCCCCGAGAACACAGAGCCACGGAAAGCGACAAAAGTCACCCTAAGCTCACTGATTGCCGAATGGCAATTCAGGTGGGATAACTCTGCAGACGGCAGACACACGTACAACATCTTCCCAAATGTAAAAGACAGACTCGAGCGACCGTTTCTCCCACTGACGCATTGCACAACGCAATTCCTGACAGGACACGGGACTTCGCGGCCAAACTCAATTCAATGAATCTTGTACCCAGCATCCTCTGCAAGTGCGGAAAAAACGCAGAAACACCCACACACGTCCTTTTCGAGTGCAGCCGGTGGAAAAAAGAACGAGAAGACCTCCGGATCCATATCAGAAAAGCAGGCCAGCAATGGCCCCCCACACTACGGCGCATAAGCGAAAGCGACTGTTACGCAGAATTGAGCAAAACCGGGAGACTCATCCTCAGGGAAAAAGAACAGGACTGGACAGAAAGTACAGCGCAAATCGCCACCACCCTATCGTGGACCTCCTCTGTTAATACGCGATCCCCACCCCGCACAAGAAGTAGACTATCACCCTGATGGCCTTTTTTTTATTTTTTATTTTTTGTTGTGCTGTTGTTCTTTCTTCTTTCTTTCTCTTCTTTCTCCTCCTGTCTCTTCTTCTCACATGTATATATATGTTTATATACACCTCGACCCCCTATGCAGGCGGCGCCCCGGTGCCGTGGAGGGTGAGGTTTAACGGCGCATGCCAACCTGCCGGGATCAAGCGCAAGCTGGCGGCTCTACCTCCTCGTGGTCCCCGCTGGACAGCTCTCCCCGTCGCTCGCGACGTGGAGGGTTGACTAAACAAGCCGCCTCCCTCGCGGGTAGATCCAACTTGCTCAATGAATCCTCGCGGACGACAGCAGGGTTTTTCCAAGCCGCGTGCACACACATCTTCGCACGCCGCTCCCCTGGCAGTGGCCGATAGAAAGTACCTCAAATGCTAACAACATCTTGTTGGCAAAGCTGCTATAGGGGAAACCCTGAGGCGCAGCGCGATATGCCGACACTATCTGTCCCTATCTACTCCCCTCAGGGGCTGTGTCTGTTCTGGTTCGACTCCGGTCGAGCTAGGGACGGGCACAGTATGGGTTTTAGCGGGCCCAAGGTACCCGAGCTCTAGCATACCGTAAACCAGTGGTCATGTTTCGCTGGAACGAGGGCCTTGCCTTAACCGGCCGGACCGCGAGGATGACAACCTCTCTAAAAAATCCCTAACCCCAAGCTATGGCGCGCGGCGAAGAGGGGCGTCCCAGTCGAGGGCACTGGGTCGTGGTTGGTGGGTGCACCAGCCATTAGCGGCCAACCTCAAGACACAGGGCGAAATCTTGAGTTTATGAGCCTTCTCCCCGGAAAGGGTGTCACCCGGGGAGTGACAGTTATCCGTCCCAACTCGTGGGAACTTCATGGAAAAGAATATAAAACTGGGGGATATCGGGGTCGGGGGTAGCGGTGGTAGTAGCGGCGGCAGCGTAGAGATGCGCGACGTTTCGACAAGAAGGTCGAGTGCGATACGCGGAAAGAGCGCACGCCCTATGCGGGGTTCTAAAAGACGCTGTGATGCGGAGGATAGTGTAGGGGGTTCGTCTGAATGTGAGTGCGAGTGTACGTGTTGACGAGGTGAGCGAAATGAGTAGTGTGAGTGCGAAACTAAGAAAGTACGTGTTTGTAGAAACGAACCGGATTTCAAAGGCAGGGAGTGAATTTGTTCTACAATTTGCGAGTGAATATGAAAAAATGTTAGTGAGATTAATGCTGAAAAATGAGAGATTAGAGGGTAGAATAGATGAGTACGAAAAAAGAATGAAAGAGAGAGTGAGTGATAGTAAGAGTTATGCGAGTGTGTCTGGTTCGAGTGTGGGTGGTTCGAGTGTGAGTGTGACTGAACGAACGAAAAGTACGGTTGGTGTGAGTGTGAATGAGCGGGTGAAAGGGAAAACATATGCCGTGGTAGTTAAGCCGATGGATGATAACGTGAAAATGAGCAGCGATCAAGTGAAAGAGAGTGTGATGAAAAACGTGAGATTAGAAGTGGGGGTGTGGCTATAGAGGCAGCAAGTGCGACAGAGGTAAGCATGATTACTGAATGTAGAAAGTTTGCGGAACTTGGTCTGAAGGTGGAGTCCCCTAAAAAGATAGGGCCGAAAGTTGTAGTGTTTGATGTACCGAATGATCTAACGAATGAGTGTTTTTTGAGTGAGCTATATGAAAAGAATGTGAAAAGTGTTGGATGTGATGTGTCTAAAGAGAAGTTTATGGAAAGAGTGAGAGTGGTGAGTAGGAACAATAAGAAAGATGCGGGTGTGGGTAATGTAATTGTTGAAATGAGTAAGAGTGTGCGTGATGTAGTGATGAAGGAGGGGAGAGTGTATGTGCGATGGTGTGCGTGCAGAGTAAGAGAGTTCGTGAATGTTCTAAGATGCCACAAATGCTTTGCATTTGGGCATATGATGAGAGAATGTAGTGTGAATGAGAGATTGTGTCAGAAATGTGGTGAGTCTGGCCACCTGCGAGACAAGTGTAAGAAAGAGAGTACATGCCGAAATTGTAAGATGAAAGGTAAGAATGCGAGCCATTCTGTTCTGTCCATTGAATGCCCGGAATATGTGAGAATGCTGGCAAGAGAAAAAACGAGGATAAGCGATGACTGAAAGGTGTGTAAATGTTATCCAGTGTAATTGTCAGAGAGCGTATGTAGTTATGTGTGATTTGGGCAGTGTTATGAATGAGAAATGTGTGAATATTGCGCTTGTGCAGGAGCCATACGTCTCGAGTGGGTGTGTGCGTGGACTCCCATCTACATGGGATGTCTTTGTGAATGATAGTGTGAAAGCAGCTGTTGTAGTGAATGATAAGAGTGTAGAGGTTTTGTGTGTGCGAGAATGTACTGATGAATGGGGTTTGCTTCTGGCTGAAGGGGGACTTTGGCGAGTTGAATGTGGTGTCCATGTATTGCCGGTATGGGGGCGATATTGAGCCCTATCTGGCATATATGGGCAGGGTGCGTGAAGCCACAATGGGAAAGTGTGTACTGATCGGTATGGATGCGAATGCTGTCTCCCCCTTGTGGTTTATCAAGGGTGGGGGCGCAGTAGAGAGAATGTGATGCGTGGTAGAATGCTTGAGGAATGGATCGTGGAAAGTGGAATGATTGTGCTAAATGAGCCGAGTGAATGGTACACGTTTTCGGGACCGAGGAGCCAGAGTGACATTGATGTCACTCTGGCGAGTGGAGTTCCAGCCGGGTGCAGAATGGAATGGATGGTGAAGAATGAATGGGGGATGAGTGATCACAACATGATTTTTGTGCGCATGAAGTATGATGTGGAGAATGAAAATGTAACAGTAATGTATAAAAGATGGAATGTTGCAGGTGTAGACTGGGAAGAATATATGAATGATATTATAGAGTGTGCGGAGGAGTATGGCGAGGCATTAACGAATGAATGTGACGCGAATAGGATGCTTGAGGGTGTGATGAGATGGATCCAGGGTGTGAATAAGAAACGTATGAGGGAGTATAGTGAAAGAATGAAAGGAAAGCTTGAATGGTGGACGAATGAGCTGCAAATTTTAAAGATGATAGTAAGAAGGAGCAGGAGAGCATGGCAGAGAGCGAGGAATAGAGTAAGTGGGGATTTAGAATCCATAGCGAATGAATACAAGAGATGGATGAGTGGGTATTAGAAGAAAGTGTGTAGGACGAAAGAGGATAACTGGAGAAAGTATGCAAGGGAGTCAACCCTGGATCCATGGGGGAAAGTCTACAGGCTGTAGAGGAAAGAATGTGAGGGAGAGACTGAGTTCGATGAAAGTGGATGGGTGTGTGTATAATACGTGGAGAGAATGTGTGTGTGTATGGCTGCTGAGAGTGTAAGTGGAAGAATGATATGTACAAGAGGGTTTGAATGAAACGAGGTGAATGAGGCTATTAAAAGGATGAAATTGGGGCGAGCACCCGGTCTGGATGGTGTGAACGCTAGTATGCTAAGAATGATCTGGAGAGCGATTCCTGAGTGGTTGTTGAGATTGTTTAACGTGTGCCTGGAGAGTGGATGTTTCCCAGTGGAATGGAAGACTGCGAGAGTGATTGCGTTGTTGAAGTCCCCCGATAGGGTTCGATCGGACCCAGGATCCTATAGGCCGATTTGCTTGTTGCCAGTGCTGGGCAAAGTGTTAGAGAGAATGATGGTCAGAAGAATGGAGAATAGAATGAATGGACGTATGAATGAAGCCCAGCATGGCTTTGGGCGGAGCCGGTCGACCGAGAGTGCGTGGGCATGTGTGAAAGAATATGTGAATGAGAGTAGTATGAAGTATGTTCTGGGTGTGTTTGTAGACTTCAAAGGTGCGTTTGATAATTTGAAATGGGTGAAAGTGCTCGAGACGCTGGCTCAGAATGAATGTGAAGAAATGGACCTATGGCGGTCGTATCTTTATGAGAGAAAGGTGTGTATGGGTGCGAATGAAGCTGTATGGAAGAATGTGGAGCGCGGCTGCCCCCAGGGGTCCATCTGTGGGCCGTTCGTATGGAACATGATGATGGATAGGCTCCTGTGGAGGCTGTCGGAGAACGGATGTAGATGTGTTGCGTATGCGGATGATCTGTTGATGCTTGTGGGAGGACGGAACAGAGTGGACCTCGGGAGAAAGGGTACGGAATGGATGAATATGGTGTATGATTGGGGAATGTCTGTAGGTGTATGTGTGTCTAAGGATAAGACGGCCACGATGCTGCTAAAAGGACAGCTGGCTGACACAAGAAGACCATGTGTGAGAATGAATGGGAAATTGATCAAGTATGAATGTAAAATGAAATATTTGGGCGTATGGATGAGCGAAAGGATGCACTTTAAAGTGCATCTGGAATACGTATATAAGAAAGTTCTGAATGTGGTAGGACAAATGAGACGGGTGTTGAGGAGGGAATGGGGTATGAGAAAGCGTGCTCTGAGAATTGTATATAAGGGTCTGTTTGTTGCGTGTAGGCTGTATGGTGCGAGTATCTGGAGCGATGTGGTTAGATTGGGTTATGGATGTAAAATGATTAATAAGTGTCAGCGAATGGTGTTACTTGCGTGTGTGAATGTTTGTAGGACGGTATCTACAGCTGCAGTTCAGGTCCTAATGGGGGCTCTACCTTGGGATTTGGAGTGTATGCGGCGTGCATGTGTGTATAAGGTTGAACATGGTATGTGTTCTGGATTCGCTTGTGGGGAGGACGCTCGCTCGCTTCGCGCCTAGCGCTGTTCCGTGGCGACAAGCGCCAGCGTTCTTCCCCACTTGTCTCAGCCTGCCCTTTGCCCCGCGCGGGCAAATTCTCCTTCATCACAGATTACACAGAGAGAGGTTTTAGGAGAGATAAAAGCGATTCAGACTTTCGGCAGCGATACTTAACAATTATACTGGTGCCCAACGATTTATAACCGTTTGGCAATTATAACTAAATAAAAACGACGTGTGCGGAGAACTATTTAATTGTCTTTTACTCGTGCTTTATTGTATTGTACTTTGTTCTCGTGCGGTGCTGTGAAAATACATTTGTGATTCATTGATCTTGTGAACTGTGCCTTTTTAGTAATAATCCTAATCCGTTAAATTTAAATCAACATCTTAACGAGCTATCCGAAACAGTATGAGTGTGGAAACGGATGATATTGTGACTAATGAGGATGTGTGTGTGCACGGGGTAGATGGGTGTCTGAAAATGATTAATGATAGAGTGTAAGAGCAATGGCAGAATAGATGGGATAACGAGGTGAATGGTCGTGTGACATATGAATATATTAAGAATGTAAGATTTGCAGAGCGGAATGATTTGTTTGGACTGGGAATGAGTGTGTCCTATTTACTGACTGGCTACGGCAGTATGAATGGGTTTTTATATAAACGCGGATTGAGTCCAACGGAGACGTGTATGTGTGGTGCGGCGTGTGTGGATTGGAAGCATGTGTTGACTGAATGTGCGATGTATGATGACCCCCGAGTCCTGAGTGAAGGTGGCGTGCGTTTGAGAGAGAATGGTGAGATAGATGTGAGTGGTGTATTAGCATGTAAGGAAAAGTATGAATGTTTGAGTAAATATGTAGCCATCTTGTTTAACAGAAGGCGTGAACGAATGCGATTGAGTGAATGAAGTGTGTCTTGAGGTCGCAGGGGGGGAAACCACAGGTTAAAAAGGCCATGGGCTGATTCCTGTGGACCCCAGGAGAGTGGCGACTCCTCGATCCTGAGCTGGCCCACCCAGGCCGAGGTCTGCAAGGACCTCTTGGGTAGTGGCACATAGGTGTCACGAAGAGTATGACCAGTATGGCTCAAACACTGGTACCGCGGGGGTTGACTGTGTGGGCCCACGGAGGGGTGGTTGCCCCTCCGTCGTCGACCAATTGGGATGGACTCGCGGGCGCAGTGGTACAGCTTATGTCGCAGGCTAGAGGGGCTGACCCCTCGGCAGGGAGCTGCGCCAAAACAGTTCGGGCACCGTCCTCCAGAGTACGGTAGAGATATAGAACGGTCTTGACCCTAATTTGGGTATTCATGGAGCTTGCAACCCAGGATTAATAGGTAGTACCCGGGGAGGTTTTCCCTAGGTGCGCGCTGATTGAGCGTATCTCAATCCCTCGCCCATGGGGGCTGTGTTGGTTAGGGCTTCGCGCCACAAGAAACAGCTCCTCCCGCAACGTTGGAGACGAGGCCTGTGGAGGAAGGGGCCATGGATCTGGAGCAGTGAAGGGGCTATGGCCCTGCTGCTTCAGGCCAACCTTAACCACTCGGCCAGGGCGCAGGACATGCTTGTCCAGTCCATGGCTGAGTGGGGTGTGGGGTTGGCGATTGCTGCCGAGCCGTACAGGATCCCGGACCACCCGAATTGGGTGGGAAATCCGGGGGGCTCGGTAGCGATCATCCTTGGAGGGGCTTCGATACCCTTGCCGTTCTCCCTTCTGGAGAGCGGCGAGGGCTACGTCGCGGTCCAGTGGGGGGATATCGCGGTGGTGGGAATCTATGCACCGCCTCGGTGGAACCTGCGGTCCTTTGAGGAGTTCCTGGACGGGGTCGCGAGATGCATCTCGCGATGTCGGCCCCGTCCGGTTATTGTCCTGGGGGATTTTAACTCCAAGTCTCAGGCTTGGGGTTCCCCCAGGACGGACCCCAGGGGCGAGGCGGTGCTGGACTGGGCGGCCGGCTCCGACCTTCGATTACTTAATCGGGGGTCAGCCAGCACCTGCGTCCGCTACCAGGGGGAGTCCATTGTCGACTTAACGTGGGCCTCCCCCTCGGTGGTGGATCGTGTAAGGGGCTGGAGGGTGGCGCAAGAGGTGGAAACGTTGAGTGACCACCTCTATATCCTTATGGAGGTGCGCGCCACCCGGGGCCGGGGACCGCCGGGGAGGGCTGGTAGGGGCGGGGGGTATGGGTCCCCTTACATTCTCCCTGCCTCGAAGAAGCGGTGGGCGCTGAAGCGCCTGGTCGAGGACTTGCTGATGGCCGCCTCCCTCGTCGTGGCCTGGCCCGGACTTCCGGCTGGGCCGGTCGTGGACGTCGAAGAGGAAGCTGCGCGGTTCCAAGGGGGTATGGTAGCGGTCTGCGATGCTGCCATGCCCTGGTCCCGCGCCCCGGATCGACGGGCAACGTACTGGTGGTCGCCGGAGATTGCGCGGTTGCGCTATGTTTGCGCTCGTGCCCGGCGACTGTTCCAGAGAGCCCGTCGGAAACGGCGTCGCGACTTGGCGAGGGAGCATCAGCTGTACGAGGGCTACCGGGAGCAGGTGGTAGCCCTCCAGCTGGCCATCAAGAGGGCAAAGGCGGGGGCATGGTCAGAGCTCCTCGAGTATCTAAACCGTGAACCCTGGGGGCGCCCGTACAAAATGGTGATGGGCAAACTTCGCCCATGGGCGCCCCCCGTGACGGAGACCTTGGACCCCGAGTTCCTGGACAGGGTGGTAGACACCCTGTTCCCCCTGGATGAAGGGGGAGAACAGGCACCGGAACTCGGGGAGTCGGACCCGAACAACTGGTCCGACGACATGGGGGTCACGGTGGAGGAGCTCTCCCGGGCCGTCAGGAAAATGGGAGCCCGCAACACGGCCCCGGGTCCTGACGGCATACCGGGCAGAGCCATGGCCCTTGCCCTGCGGGTCCTCGGGCCCCGCCTCAGGCGCCTGTTCGATGGCTGCCTGAGGTTGGGGCGCGTCCCGTCCCGCTGGAAAAGGGGGCGGATGGTCCTGATTAGGAAGATCGGCAAGCCCGCCGATTCTCCCTCGGCGTACCAGCCAATATGTCTCCTCGACGAGGTGGGGAAGCTTTTCGAGAGGGTGCTGGCTTCCCGCCTCTCGGGGCACCTGTCCCGGGTGGGTCCCGACCTGGCCGAGTCCCAGTTTGGCTTCAGAGGGGGACGCTCGACGATCGACGCTATCAGTCGAGTCAGGTCCCTCTCGGACTCGGCCACGTCCCGGGGAGGGGTGGCGTTGGCGGTCAGTCTTGACATCGCCAACGCCTTTAACTCCCTTCCCTGGGGGCGTATCGGGGGGGCACTCGCTGACCACGGAGTGCCCCTTTACGTGAGGAAGGTCCTAAGGGACTACCTGAGGGACAGGTGTGTCGAATATCCGGGCAGAGGTGGCCGGTTGTGCACGAGGGAGGTTGATCGTGGTGTCCCACAGGGGTCGGTCCTGGGCCCCATGTTGTGGGACATCGGGTACGATCGGGTGCTGCGGGCTGCCCTCCCAGACGGCGTCAGTCTGACGTGTTACGCTGATGACACGCTGCTGATGGCCGTCGGGAGGGATTGGGAGAGGACCATCCGTCTAGCGGAGACGGGACTGGCCTCCGTCGTCGACGGTATCCGGGGACTGGGGTTGCGGATCTCTCCGCCGAAAACCGAGGCCATGTGGTTTCACGACAGGCCTCGGAGCCGGGGACCGCCCCGGTCCTGGATTATGATAGGGGGTGAGCATGTTCAGGTTGGGGACCGGATGAATTATCTCGGTCTCCTCCTGGACAGCCACTGGCGATTCACGGTCCACTTCGACCGACTGGCTCCCCGATTGGAGAGGGCGGCGGCCGGCCTTGGCCGCCTCCTCCCAAACATCGGGGGACCGGATGAGAGGGTGCGCCGCCTATACCTGGGTGTTGTGCGGTCTATGGCGCTTTACGGCGCCCCGATATGGGCGTCAGCCCTGATGGTCGCACGGCGCAGCAAAGTATCGCTGCGCCGCGTTCAGAGGAGGATGGCCATCAGGGTGGCCAGGGGATACCGCACGATATCCCACGAGGCGGCGCTGGTTTTGGCGGGCACCGTGCCTTTCGATCTCTTGGCGGAGGGAGATGCTTCCATTTACGAGCGTCTCCGAGAACTCCGCCGGGAGGGCGCGATGGTGTCCGCCGAGGAAGAAGTGGACGTGAGACGTCAGGCCCGGCTGGCTGCGCGGAACAAATGGAGGATGGAGCTCCTTAATCGAGGAGCCGCGCAGCGAGCAGTCGGGGTGGTTCTGCCCAGCCTGGACGAATGGCTGGACCGTGGCAGGGGTAGGCTCACCTACCGGATCACGCAGGTGCTCACCGGACATGGGTGCTTCGGTGAGTTCCTGTGCCGGATACGGGCGGAGGCGACGGCGGAGTGCCACGAGTGTGGGGCTGCGCTGGACACAGCGCAGCACACTCTCGAGGAGTGCCCGGAATGGGCGGCGGAGCGCCGGGCGTTGAGGGCGCAAGTGGGGGCGGATCTCTCGCTGCCTCGCATCGTTAGTATGATGCTGGGCAGCGAGAGAGCCTGGGTAGCGGTGGCCTCCTTCTGCGAGGATGTTCTTCGCAGAAAGGAGGCAGCGGAGCGGGATCGGGAATTGACCGATCCCGTCCGACGCGAAAGACGGAGGGTCAGGGCTCGCCGGCTGCGTTTGCGCAGGCTGGCGAGGTCCCCCCCTCCCGTGGTGTAAAAGCGGTGACGGTCCGAGGGACGACGGAGGTGTCCCCCCTCCCGTCTCTCGGATGGCCGTCACCGCTGACTCAGTAGACGGGCGGCCCTGCTGTGGGAGGATTATGTCCTCCCGGTATCCCGCAGGGCTGCCCGACAGCCGGAAACGGCGTCGAAAATGAAGGAGGGGCGGGCTCGCCGGCCGTTTTCCGCTGGCGAGATCCCCCCCTCCCGTTGTCTGGTATGGCTGATGATCCCGAGGGGCGCTGAGGTGTTCCCCCTCACCCCCCTGCCGGTTGACCTCGCCAATACCCCGTATACGGGCGGCCCTGCTGTGGGAGGATTATGTCCTCCCGGTATCCCGCAGGGCTGCCCGACAGCCGGAAACGGCGTCGAAAATAAAGGAGGGGCGGGCTCGCTGGCCGTTTTCCGCTGGCGAGATCGCCCCTCCCGCGGTGTGAATGGCTGATGGACCCAAGGGGCGCTGAGGTGCTCCCCCTCACCCCCCCTGCCGGTTGACCTCGCCAATACCCCGTATACGGGCGGTCCTGCCGGGGAGGAACAATCCCCCCCAATCCCGCGGGGCCGTCGGAGAGCCGTGGGCGGCTCGGGTGGGGGCCCGAGTCGCCCTTATCACGGCCTGGAGAAGGTAGGCCGCGCTGGGTGTTACCCCTGGCGCGGCCATGTGCGATACGGCGGAGTTTTTCGGAGGGTCCTTCTGACCCTCCCGAGGATGGGGCCGCAATGGCCGGGCGTGGGGAGGCACCGGAAGGGTATCCGTAGGTCACGGGGCCTCCCCTACAAGCGCCGAGGTTAGGTAACCGGGGTGGTTTTAGCCGGTAGAAATCCGGCACTACCTCCTGCTCTCCCCCAGGGCAGGTGGTGTCTTTCGAAGATTTCCACCTCGTAACAAAAAAAAAAAAAAAAAAAAAAGGGCTTCGCGCCAGGCACAGCACGTTAAATCACTATCGACTTATGTCCCTGTCTACTTTCTGGCGAAACCACTGCTTTTGTCGCGGTTGTCACGGTGTTCTAGAGCCAACCGCGTAAGAGTGGCGTGAAGGCTTCGCGCCGATCGTCGACAATACTCCCGCGTGATCCGATTAGAGGACACTGCCAGGCGGGGAGTTTGACTGGGGCGGTACATCTGTCAAAGAATAACGCAGGTGTCCTAAGGCCAACTCAACGAGGACAGAAACCTCGCATAGAGCAAAAGAACAAAAGCTGGCTTGATCTCGATATTCAGTACGCATAGAGACTGCGAAAGCACGGCCTATCGATCCTTCTGGCATGAAGAGTTTTCAGCATGAGGTGTCAGGAAAGTTACCACAGGGATAACTGGCTTGGGGCGGCCAAGCGTTCATAGCGACGTCGCTTTTTGATCCTTCGATGTCGGCTCTTCCTATCATTGGGAAGCAGAATTCGCCAAGCGTCGGATTGTTCACCCGCCAACAGGGAACGTGAGCTGGGTCTAGACCGTCGTGAGACAGGTTAGTTTTACCCTACTCATGACTAGTCGTTGCGATAGTAATCCTGCTCAGTACGAGAGGAACCGCAGGTTCACGCACTCGGCGAGCGGCCGGTGGTGCGAAGCTACCATCCGTGGGATTATGCCTGAACGCCTCTAAGGCCGTATCCTTTCTAGTCAAAGGAGGCAACGATATATCTAGGAGTCTCGTGTGGGTCGAAAAGCTCAAAACAATATGACACTACTAGGTGGCCGGCCCTCGTGTCCGGTCATCGCACGGGCCCCAGTTTGCCGTACGGGTTGTCTTTGGATCCGTCGTCAGGATCTCGCCGGACGACGGCCATGACGCTCTAACGGTCGATCATGGGTACTCCAAGTTCGACGTCGAGATTCGGAATCGTCTGTAGACGACTTAGGTTCCTGGCGGGGTGTTGTACTCGGTAGAGCAGTTACCACGCTGCGATCTGTTGAGACTCAGCCCTATGCTTGGGGATTCGTCTTGTCGGTTAGACGAGACCCCGAAACACAGTCGTGCGTTACACGAATATCGGCGACGTGATCGTCGATCGCGCGTAACGAGGGAGAAGCATTTCGATACGCGTCATTCAGCGCGCGCGAGAAGCGTGCTTGAGAGGCGCGTCGTGGACGCGCGAAATAAATTTTTATTTCGTATACCATGTTGCGAAGCAATACGCCGCTGGCTCTTAAATTTTAGGGCTCAACAAATTTAAGAGATTAAATGGGTGAGATCTCAGGCTTTCTTGAAACGTGAAGCCGCGAGATTTTGGATCAGAGTGCCAAGTGGGCCAATTTTGGTAAGCAGAACTGGCGCTGTGGGGTGAACCAAACGCAGAGTTAAGGCGCCTAAGTCGACGCTTATGGGATACCATGAAAGGCGTTGGTTGCTTAAGACAGCAGGAGCCTGCCTGGAGCCGCCGTCGGTGCAGATCTTGGTGCTAGTAGCAAGTACTCCAGCGAGGCCCTGGAGGACTGACGTGGAGAAGGGTTTCGTGTGAACAGCCGTTGCACACGAGTCAGTCGATCCTAAGCCCTAAGAGAAATCGTATGTAGATGAGGTGTCCTAAAACATATAATCTATATGATAGATAAACACACCCGTCGGGCGAAAGGGAATCCGGTTCCTATTCCGGAACCCGGCAGCGGAACCGCATACCAATCGGGCCCTCGTGAGAGAGTTCGTCGGGGTAACCCAAAATGACCTGGAGACGCCGTCGGGAGATCCGGGAAGAGTTTTCTGTATAAGCGTTCGAGTTCCCTGGAAACCTCTAGCAGGGAGATAGGATTTGGGGTCGCGAAGAGCACCGCAGTTGCGGCGGTGTCCGAATCTTCCCCTCGGACCTTGAAAATCCAGGAGAGGGCCACGTGGAGGTGTCGCGCCGGTTCGTACCCATATCCGCAGCAGGTCTCCAAGGTAAAGAGCCTCTAGTCGATAGATTAATGTAGGTAAGGGAAGTCGGCAAATTGGATCCGTAACTTCGGAATAAGGATTGGCTCTGATGAGCGGGGCGTGTCGGGCTTGGTCAGGAAGTGGGTTTGGCCGACGTGCCGGGCCTGTGCGAGGGGAACGGACGCATTATTGTCTATGCGGTGGTTGATGCCTCTTAAGCGAAAGGAAAGGCTCGAAAAACTAGCCAAGGGGCTTACGCGATCCGCGTACTTAGCCCAAGAGCTAAGTAGAGCGGAGAGAAGGCTCCGTGTTCAGCGAGCAGTCATAAGCGACAGCAACAAATTAGATCAGTGGTGGGCAAAGATGCTACACGTATCGTGCGATGGGATGGCCTTAAAAGAATCCCGGAAAGTATCCCAGCAACATCAATGGGTAATTGAAGGAAACCGCTTCCTATCTGGGAGGGACTTCGTGAACACTATCAAAATGCTCTTATGCGGCGGATATTAAAATGCGGCGAAGAGGGGCGTCCCTATCGAGGGCACTGGGGCGTGGTTGGTGGGTGCACCAGCCGTTAGCGGCAAACCTCAAGACATCTGGCGAATCTTGAGTGTAGAAGCCTTCTCCCTGGAAAGGGCGTCACCCGGGGAGTGACATAGATTTCGTCCCTGCTCGTGGGAACAACATGGCAAAGTCAATTAAATTGGGGGATATTGGGATAGGGGATAGTGAGATGCACGATGTTAGCACGGGGCGATCGACGGCGACAAGGGGACGGAGTGCCAGTCCCTTGCGCGGGTCTACAAGACGGTTCGTTAGTGCTGAAGGTGCTGGCTCTAGTTCCAGTGAGGGTGTGAATATAGGCGTGAATGAGATTGATCAAATGGGCTGCGTGACTGATAAGATAAGGAAGTTTATATTTACTGAAACGAACCGTGTTTCTAAGAATGTCAGCGAGTTTTTGCTTAAGTGTGTGAGTGAATATGAACAGTTAATGATGCGCATGCTGATTAAAAATGAAAGATTGGAAGGTAGGATAATCGAATATGAAAAAAGAATGTCTGAAAGGGTAACTGAAAGAGTGAGGGTGAATGATGGTAGAAGTTATGCCGGTGTGACTGGAACTGGTGTGACTGAAAGGAGTGTGCCTGGAGCTAGTATGAGTGTGACTGGAACTTTGAAAAGTGTGGATGAGAGAAAGAGGGGGAAAACGTATGCAGTAGTCAAGTCAGCGACTGAGAATGTTAAAATGACCAGTGAACAACTAAAAGATAGTGTATTGAAGAATGTAAGTAAGAGTTAGAATGTACGTGTGAGAGCGGTGCGGAAAACCAGAAGCGGGGGCTTGGCTATCGAAGCGGCGAGTGCCAAAGATGTTCAGCTCATCAAGGATTGCCCAAAGTTTGGAGAGCTGGGTCTCAGGGTGGATTACGCTAAGAAAGTTGGGCCCAAAATGATAGTGTATAACGTGCCAAATGAGGTGACCAGTGATGTCTTTATTGATGAGCTGTATTTAAAGAATGTGAAGAATGTATGTAGTGTGTCTGAGGTAGAATTTAGGGACAGAGTAAGAGTTATAAGTCGGAATAACAAGAAGGGCGCGGATGTTGGGAATGTAATCGTCGAAGTAAATAAGAGTGTGTATGAGGTATTAATGAATGAGGGTAGAGTGTATGTTGAATGGAGAGTATGCAGAGTAAAGGCATTTGTGAATGTGCTCAGGTGCCACCGATGTTTCGCCTTCGGGCATATGATGAAGGAGTGCCCGGTGAACGAACGATTGTGCCAGAACTGCAGAGAACCGGGGCACTTGAAGGATAAGTGCAAAGAGGTGTGCGTATGCAGAAACTGTAAAATGAAAGGAAGAAAGGCCGACCACTCTGTTCTGGCTGTAGAGTGTCCAGAGTATGTGAGGATGGCTGAGGAAAAGCGAATGAAAATCAGTAATGACTAGTGAATGTGTGAATATTGTGCAGTTTAACTGCCAAAGGGCATATGCGGTGATGTGCGATTTGGGAGTTATGATGAATGAACGAAGTGTGCGTGTGGCCCTGATACAGGAGCCGTATGTGTCTCGTGGAAGTATACGAGGACTCCCCGCTGCGTGTGATGTGTACATGTGTGAGAATGGTAAATCGGCTGTGGTTGTGAATGATCCGTGCGTTGAGGTTGTGTGTGTGCAGGAGTGTACGGATGAGTATGGAGTGTGCGTGTGGTTGAAATGTGACTTGGGTGATCATAGCGAGTAGTATGAATGTTTTGAATGAACCGAGTGAGTGGTATACCTTTTCGGGACCGAGGGGCCAGAGTGACATCGATGTCACTCTGGCTAATACAGCCTTTGCCGGGTGGCGTATGGAATGGACGGTGAAGGATGATTGGGCATTAGTGACCACAACGTAATATTAATGCGTATGTGGTACGATAATGAGGATGTAAATGACATGGGTGAATCGAAGTCGTGGAAACAAGTGAATGTGGACTGGGAAGAGTATGAGAATGATTTAAGTGAGAGTGCGAGGATGTATGATAATGGAAAGAGTGAAGAGATGAGTGTAAACGAGATGACAGAACTTATACAGGAATGGATGTGTGCAGCGTCCGATAAACATATGAAAAATAATTATAGCAAGGATGTTAGGCAGGCAGCGTCGTGGAACAGAGAATTGAAGAAGTTAAAGCGAAAAGTGAGGAGATGTAGACGAGCACTCCAAAGAGCACGGAACAGAAATGGTGTGAATGTGACTGAGAGAATGGAAGAGCATAAGAAATGGATGAGTGAATACAAGAGAGCAATATGGAGGTCGAAGGAGGACAGCTGGAGACAGTTTGCTCTGGAGTCAGTCAATGCGGACCCATGGGGTCCGGTTTATAGACTTTGTAGGGGTAAAATGTTAAGAACAGAATGAGTGCGCTAAGGGTGAATGGGATATCGTATAGTACGTGAAAAGAATGTGCGAGTGTATTGATGGATAGATTCTTCCCAAGTGCCAGTATGGTATGTGAAAGGGGAACTGATCTGCGTAGTCCGGACAAACAAAAATCATTCTTACAGACGGAACGACGCGTGAACCGAACCAGAGAACATCAGATACTCATAGACGAGGCCCTCTCGAACAATATCAGATAAATATATATGTACGATACAAAATTGGTCGCCCCGGGTTTGCGTCCCTTAGTTTTGCCGATCGCCGAGACCGCGCATCCAAAACCGGTCGTCCAGTCCCCGAAATGTGACAGGCAAGGAGATAGAATATATCTATCCTGCTAACGCAAGTGGACGGACGTTAAAAGTTTCCGGTTTCGAATTTATATATTGGATGTCTAGCGTGCGTCTCGCGCGATTTTTTTCCATTTTTTTTCCGTTCTTCTTTTTTTTCTTTGTTTTTTTTTGGTACCTTGCCAGTACCCTTCTCGCTAACGTACCAAGACGACCTCAGAGTAGGCGAGATTATCCGCTGAATTTAAGCATAGTACTAAGCGGAGGAAAAGAAACTAACAAGGATTTCCTTAGTAGCGGCGAGCGAACAGGAATTAGCCCAGCACTGAATCCCGCGGTACTGCCGCCGGGAAATGTAGTGTTCGGGAGGATCCGTTTATACCGTGGCGTCGAACCCCGTCCAAGTCCATCTTGAATGGGGCCATTTACCCGTAGAGGGTGCCAGGCCCGTAGCGACCGGTACGCGTTTCGGGAGGATCTCTCCTTAGAGGCGGGTTGCTTGAGAGTGCAGCCCTAAGTGGGTGGTAAACTCCATCTAAGGCTAAATACGACCACAAGACCGATAGCGAACAAGTACCGTGAGGGAAAGTTGAAAAGAACTTTGAAGAGAGAGTTCAAGAGTACGTGAAACCGTTCAGGGGTAAACCTGAGAAACCCAAAAGATCGAATGGGGAGATTCATCGTCAACGAGGCTGGCTCCCGTTGGCGCGCGATACTCCGAATGTGCCCTCGTGGTTACATCGCAGGGGCACGCCGCCTTCGGCCTGAATGTTCCGGTAACGTAGTCGTGCACTACTCCCCTAGTAGAACGTCGCGACCCGTTCTGTGTCGGTGTACGGCCCGAGTCGGCACCTGCCGCGTCGCCGCAAGGGGACGCGCGTCAGACCCTCGGCCGCCTGGCCGGCTGCACGACGGTACTCGCATGGTATCGGGCCGCAACCAATCCATTCTCTGAATTTGTCCGTCAGGCCCGCCGCAAACTAGGTCAGTTTAACCCGGAGGCGCGGACCCGGTGCCGTCCCCGGGCCTGACCAGCTGTTAGCAGGCGGCGTCCTCGGACTGGCCAAGCTTCGAATTACCGGTCGGCGACGCTAATGCTTTGGGTACTCTCAGGACCCGTCTTGAAACACGGACCAAGGAGTCTAACATGTGCGCGAGTCATTAGGATGCATAAACCTAAAGGCGAAATGAAAGTGAAGGTCGCTCTCAGCGTCGACCTAGGGAGGATGGGCCACGTTATGATGCGGCCTCGCACTCCCGGGGCGTTTCGTTCTCATTGCGAGAAGAGGCGCACCTAGAGCGTACACGTTGGGACCCGAAAGATGGTGAACTATGCCTGGTCAGGACGAAGTCAGGGGAAACCCTGATGGAAGTCCGTAGCGATTCTGACGTGCAAATCGATCGTCGGAACTGGGTATAGGGGCGAAAGACTAATCGAACCATCTAGTAGCTGGTTCCCTCCGAAGTTTCCCTCAGGATAGCTGGCACTTGCTCGTTCCTCTGTGAACGCGTGCGAGTCTCATCTGGTAAAGCGAATGATTAGAGGCCTTAGGGCCGAAACGACCTCAACCTATTCTCAAACTTTAAAAGGGTGAGATGTCTGGCTTTCTTGAAACATGAAGCCACGAGATTTTGGATCAGAGTGCCAAGTGGGCCAATTTTGGTAAGCAAAACTCGGCGCTGTGGGATGAACCAAACGCAGAGTCAAGGCGCCTTAGTCGACGCTTATGGGATACCATGAAAGGCGTTGGTTGCTTAAGACAGCAGGACGGTGGCCATGGAAGTCGGAATCCGTTAAGGAGTGTGTAACAACTCACCTGCCGAAGCAACTAGCCCTGTAAATGGATGGCGCTGAGGCGTCGCGCCTATACTCCGCCGTCAGCGGCAAGTGGGGAGGGACTCGTCGCCCTCGGGTGGCCGTCCTCCATGAAGCCCTGATGAGTAGGAGGGTCGCGGCGGTGTGTGCAGGAGGGTCTGGGCGTGAGCCTGCCTTGAGCCGCCGTCGGTGCAGATCTTGGTCTGCACCGACGGTTAGTCCTGGAGGACTGACGTGGAGAAGGGTTTCGTGTGAACAGCCGTTGCATACGAGTCAGTCGATCCTAAGCCCTAAGAGAAATCCTATGTAGATGAGGTGCCCTAAAACAGATAATCTATATGATAAAGAAACACACCCGTCGGGCGAAAGGGAATCCGGTTCCTATTCCGGAACCCGGCAGCGGAACCGCATACCAATCGGGCCCACGTGAGAGAGTTCGTCGGGGTAACCCAAAATGACCTGGAGACGCCGTCGGGAGATCCGGGAAGAGCTTTCTTTTCTGTATAAGCGTTCGAGTTCCCTGGAAACCTCTAGCAGGGAGATAGGGTTTGCGACGCGAACAGCACCGCAGTTGCGGCGGTGTCCGGATCTTCCCCTCGGACCTTGAAAATCTAGGAGAGGGCCACGTGGAGGTGTCGCGCAGGTTCGTACGCATATCCGCAGCAGGTCTCCAAGGTAAAGAGCCTCTAGTCGATAGATTAATGTAGGTAAGGGAAGTCGGCATATTGGATCCGTAACTTCGGAATAAGGATTGGCTCTGAGGAGCGAGGCGTGTCGAGCTTGGTCGGCAATTGGCTTTGGCCGACGTGCCGGGCCTGTGCGAGGTGAATGGACGCATTATTGCGAAACCGGGATCCGAGCTCGGTCCCGTGCCTTGGCCTCCCGCGGATCTTCGTTGCTGCGAGGCTTCCGTGGCGGATCTTCCGTCGTGGTCGTGGTTCCGCCATTCAACGCTCAACTCAGAACTGGCACGGACTAGGGGAGTAACTATGACTCTCTTAAGGATAATTGACAGACTCCTAAGACTTCTACCACCAGAAGGGGGAGTCGACATTGGTGGAATCCACTATACGGCGTGCGCATTTGCGGACGACCTAATACTCCTAGCCACAACACCAATAGGTCTTCAGCTGGCAATAGACACTGCAGCTGATTATCTCTCGTTATGCGGCCTGCAGATCAACGCAGCCAAATCTTTTACGGTGGCAATTTGCAACGTTCCACATATGAAAAGATCCGTAGTCGATGGCAAAGTAAAGTTCACCTGCCTCGCGCGCCAACTTCCCGCGCTACAACGCGAAGACGAGTGGAATTACCTAGGCGTCCCGTTCTCGCCTGAGGGACGAACCACTGTGCAGCCAGAGAAGCTGCTGGAAACGGCCCTAACTAAGCTGACAAAGGCACCCCTTAAGCCTCAGCAAAGGCTTTTCGGGCTACGTGTCATTGCACTACCGAGCCTCTACCATCTCTTGACGCTGGGCCATAAAACCCTCAGCAGACTCAAGAAGTTTGATACCATGACGCGTAGCGCGGTACGAAAATGGCTATTTTCGGGGCCATTTACCCGTAGAGGGTGCCAGGCCCGTAGCGACCGGTACGCGTTTCGGGAGGATCTCTCCTTAGAGGCGGGTTGCTTGAGAGTGCAGCCCTAAGTGGGTGGTAAACTCCATCTAAGGCTAAATACGACCACAAGACCGATAGCGAACAAGTACCGTGAGGGAAAGTTGAATAGAACTTTGAAGAGAGAGTTCAAGAGTACGTGAAACCGTTCAGGGGTAAACCTGAGAAACCCAAAAGATCGAATGGGGAGATTCATCGTCAACGAGGCTGGCTCCCGTTGGCGCGCGATACTCCGAATGTGCCCTCGTGGTTACATCGCAGGGGCACGCCGCCTTCGGCCTGAATGTTCCGGTAACGTAGTCGTGCACTACTCCCCTAGTAGAACGTCGCGACCCGTTCTGTGTCGGTGTACGGCCCGAGTCGGCACCTGCCGCGTCGCCGCAAGGGGACGCGCGTCAGACCCTCGGCCGCCTGGCCGGCTGCACGACGGTACTCGCATGGTATCGGGCCGCAACCAATCCATTCTCTGAATTTGTCCGTCAGGCCCGCCGCAAACTAGGTCAGTTTAACCCGGAGGCGCGGACCCGGTGCCGTCCCCGGGCCTGACCAGCTGTTAGCAGGCGGCGTCCTCGGACTGGCCAAGCTTCGAATTACCGGTCGGCGACGCTAATGCTTTGGGTACTCTCAGGACCCGTCTTGAAACACGGACCAAGGAGTCTAACATGTGCGCGAGTCATTAGGATGCATAAACCTAAAGGCGAAATGAAAGTGAAGGTCGCTCTCAGCGTCGACCTAGGGAGGATGGGCCACGTTATGATGCGGCCTCGCACTCCCGGGGCGTTTCGTTCTCATTGCGAGAAGAGGCGCACCTAGAGCGTACACGTTGGGACCCGAAAGATGGTGAACTATGCCTGGTCAGGACGAAGTCAGGGGAAACCCTGATGGAAGTCCGTAGCGATTCTGACGTGCAAATCGATCGTCGGAACTGGGTATAGGGGCGAAAGACTAATCGAACCATCTAGTAGCTGGTTCCCTCCGAAGTTTCCCTCAGGATAGCTGGCACTTGCTCGTTCCTCTGTGAACGCGTGCGAGTCTCATCTGGTAAAGCGAATGATTAGAGGCCTTAGGGCCGAAACGACCTCAACCTATTCTCAAACTTTAAAAGGGTGAGATGTCTGGCTTTCTTGAAACATGAAGCCACGAGATTTTGGATCAGA
This sequence comes from Nomada ferruginata, assembly GCA_963583965.1. Classification (NCBI taxonomy): domain Eukaryota; kingdom Metazoa; phylum Arthropoda; class Insecta; order Hymenoptera; family Apidae; genus Nomada; species Nomada ferruginata. The sequence goes on from OY757222.1 coordinate 8,182,754, forward strand.
TTGCCAAGTGGGCCAATTTTGGTAAACAAAACTGGCGCTGTGGGATGAACCAAACGCAGAGTCAAGGCGCCTTAGTCGACGCTTATGGGATACCATGAAAGGCGTTGGTTGCTTAAGACAGCAGGACGGTGGCCATGGAAGTCGGAATCCGTTAAGGAGTGTGTAACAACTCACCTGCCGAAGCAACTAGCCCTGTAAATGGATGGCGCTGAGGCGTCGCGCCTATACTCCGCCGTCAGCGGCAAGTGGGGAGGGACTCGTCGCCCTCGGGTGGCCGTCCTCCATGAAGCCCTGATGAGTAGGAGGGTCGCGGCGGTGTGTGCAGGAGGGTCTGGGCGTGAGCCTGCCTTGAGCCGCCGTCGGTGCAGATCTTGGTCTGCACCGACGGTTAGTCCTGGAGGACTGACGTGGAGAAGGGTTTCGTGTGAACAGCCGTTGCATACGAGTCAGTCGATCCTAAGCCCTAAGAGAAATCCTATGTAGATGAGGTGCCCTAAAACAGATAATCTATATGATAAAGAAACACACCCGTCGGGCGAAAGGGAATCCGGTTCCTATTCCGGAACCCGGCAGCGGAACCGCATACCAATCGGGCCCACGTGAGAGAGTTCGTCGGGGTAACCCAAAATGACCTGGAGACGCCGTCGGGAGATCCGGGAAGAGCTTTCTTTTCTGTATAAGCGTTCGAGTTCCCTGGAAACCTCTAGCAGGGAGATAGGGTTTGCGACGCGAACAGCACCGCAGTTGCGGCGGTGTCCGGATCTTCCCCTCGGACCTTGAAAATCTAGGAGAGGGCCACGTGGAGGTGTCGCGCAGGTTCGTACGCATATCCGCAGCAGGTCTCCAAGGTAAAGAGCCTCTAGTCGATAGATTAATGTAGGTAAGGGAAGTCGGCATATTGGATCCGTAACTTCGGAATAAGGATTGGCTCTGAGGAGCGAGGCGTGTCGAGCTTGGTCGGCAATTGGCTTTGGCCGACGTGCCGGGCCTGTGCGAGGTGAATGGACGCATTATTGCGAAACCGGGATCCGAGCTCGGTCCCGTGCCTTGGCCTCCCGCGGATCTTCGTTGCTGCGAGGCTTCCGTGGCGGATCTTCCGTCGTGGTCGTGGTTCCGCCATTCAACGCTCAACTCAGAACTGGCACGGACTAGGGGAGTAACTATGACTCTCTTAAGGATAATTGACAGACTCCTAAGACTTCTACCACCAGAAGGGGGAGTCGACATTGGTGGAATCCACTATACGGCGTGCGCATTTGCGGACGACCTAATACTCCTAGCCACAACACCAATAGGTCTTCAGCTGGCAATAGACACTGCAGCTGATTATCTCTCGTTATGCGGCCTGCAGATCAACGCAGCCAAATCTTTTACGGTGGCAATTTGCAACGTTCCACATATGAAAAGATCCGTAGTCGATGGCAAAGTAAAGTTCACCTGCCTCGCGCGCCAACTTCCCGCGCTACAACGCGAAGACGAGTGGAATTACCTAGGCGTCCCGTTCTCGCCTGAGGGACGAACCACTGTGCAGCCAGAGAAGCTGCTGGAAATGGCCCTAACTAAGCTGACAAAGGCACCCCTTAAGCCTCAGCAAAGGCTTTTCGGGCTACGTGTCATTGCACTACCGAGCCTCTACCATCTCTTGACGCTGGGCCATAAAACCCTCAGCAGACTCAAGAAGTTTGATACCATGACGCGTAGCGCGGTACGAAAATGGCTATGTTTACCGCACGACACATCAAACGCCTTCTTCCACGCGGACGTCAAAGACGGTGGTCTCTCCATCCCTTCAATGAGGTGGCTTATGCCCCTCCATCGAAGAGCAAGGCTGCAAAACATTAAAAGGTTCAGCCAGTCCACTGACCCATACCTTGCTCAAGAAATACAAAAGACCATACGTCGATTGACCGAGAACCGCGTCACCATCGATTCAGCACAACAACTTAACACATTGTACGCCGGTGGCATCTGAGACATTTAAAGTCTGAGCGCCGGCACAGTATCGCACGCGTAAAGCCTAGGCGCCGGCATGATTCGCTTGTTGACGACCAATGAGTAGGTGAAGAAAATATTAAAAAAACACTAAAATTGGTTTGCATATTCATTATAATTATAAAAGAATACACCTGTTTTATTTGATCATTGATTATTACACATATATACATATATAATATAAACGGAAAGAAAAATATTAATATTTAAGACACGTATGGTATTTTTCAAAACATTTTCCAAGATGTAAAGGCACTTGACACAGAGAACACATAAAGCTACTCTCGCTTCTTTTTTTGCTAGCAGAGCAAACTTTGCATGGACGTCGTACATATCGGTTTTTGTTCCCAGATCCAATAATTCGAGTAGCGTTATGCTTCTTTATATCTCCCGATAGTCTCTGAGGGTGATCATATTTTGATGTGCGAGGTGTAGGAAGTAATGGAGAAGTTTGTTCCACACAATCATTCGATACATCTTGAGTACTTGGATATTCCTCGATCCATAAACATGCAACAGCATGTAAAAATTTTTGATATTTTATAGTATTACCATTGAACTCAACATATAATCTATATGCATTGAACAATGCGCAATTTAAAAGAAATAAAACTGTTTTTTTTTGTCCATTTCACTGTTTTCCTCATAATGGAAAAATATGATAAAAACTGATCGGCCAAATCTACGCCCATCATATATTTGTTATAATCTATGACAGATTGAGGTTTTATAATTTCTTGTTTTGTTTTCCAATGTACTTTTTTTGTGTTTGTTAGTTCTCCCGTATGTATTGTAGAAACCATATATACGATTTTGTGTTTTGGCTTCCACGCCTGTACTAAAATTTCATTTTTCCTTTTAAATGTATAATCTCCAGTTTTTAATCTGATATGCTTCATAGATTCGGGAATACCTCTATTCATTCTAATTGTACCGCAAACTCGTGTACCATTTTTCAGAAGCAATTCTGCGGTACGAATACTGTTATAATAATTATCCATATATACATGGTACCCCAAACCTATATTTTTATCGAGCAACGACATTATAGTTTGGTCCAGTTTTTTGCCCTCCGCACAGTATATTTCTAAGTTGCAAATATATCCACTTTTTGCTTCACATAACATACGACAAAGTAGGCCATACTTTATTATTTTTGCTGGATTGTACGTTTTTATAGATAATTTCCCACGCCATGGAATAATAGATTCGTCCAGCGAAAGCTCTTTTTTAGGCGTGTATACTGATTTAAATTTATCTAATAAATAACTTAGTATCGGCTGAATTTTCTCGAGCTTATTAGAACCAGCTGTTGTACGATTATTTGAAAAATGCCATGTGTCCCAAATCTGGCGAAATCTGTTACGCGACATTACCGTGGAGAACGATGGTGTTTTGGTATAAAACTCTGAGGACCAGTAATCGTCTTTTCGATCTTTCTTTACTTGGCCCATCAATATAATCAAACCAAGAAATTTCTTCATGTCGGCTAGAGAAACATCTCTCCACTTAGGCATTTTTTTACCATTACACATCTTGTCTTCATTCTGATGATAATAGATGTTTGATTCATTTACCATCAATTGAAATAAATCATTGCCAATAAACATTTCGACGATTTCTTTTATGCTTTGCTTATTAGCAGGAAGAATCTTTGGACCAGATTTCGCAATAAAATCTGGTACATTAGGAGTTTTATCAACATCTGACCATGATTCAGTATAACTACGAGATTCTGTGAACATTTCACTATCACTCAGATCATCGGAATCACTGGAATACTGCAATGGAACAGTTCTTGTTCTTCTTCTTGGAATCACATCACTATCACTGTCTTCGACCTCTATATCAGAATCTTCTGATTGTATTGAATAATCTGATAGAGGATCAGCGATATACTCAGTAAATTCACCCATATTATAGCGGTAAAAATGCACAGAATAAGAAGGCTTATTATGCTGTTCAACTAAAAGCGTAAAGCTATGAAAGATGTACTGGCTACAGTATACGATGCTCAAGACAACGTAGTTATGACGAGACAAACAAATCTCAAAACAAAAGAATGCTGCATTATCTCAGATCCAGCGCTGAAGCGATAGACTTCGAATCCCGCATTTTTGCGGGGCCGGCGCTCAAGCGATAGACTTCGAATCCCGCATTTTTGCGGGGCCGGCGTACAATGTGTTAAAAATAGATGGGCCCGTATACTCCACTCGTTGGTTGATGTGCAAGGCCTGAAAGAGTCCCGGAAAGTCCCCAACCAGCATAAATGGGTGACAGAAGGAAACCGCTTTTTAAGCGGCAAAGAGTTCATTGATATGATTAAATTACGCACTAACGCCATGCCTACTCGAAGTGGAACCTCTAGAGGGAGAGGAACGAATCGTGCTTGCAGAGCTGGCTGCCACGCCGTGGAGACACTTAACCACGTTCTCCAGCAATGTCACCGCACGCACCGGGCCAGAATCGAGCGACACAACGCCATCGTGTCCTATATTAAACGATCTATTGCGAAGAAGTACGACACGGTGATCGAAGAACCCCACTTCTCAACATCAATGGGCCTTCGCAACTCTGATCTTCTCGCTATAAAACAAAATAAGGCCCTCGTGATAGATGCCCAAGTGGTTGGAGCCAACGTTGACGTCTGCACGGCACACAATACGAAGACGCAGAAGTATGAATCGCTAAGAAGCGCTATCGGGAGCAGATACGCCGTAAGCAGTGTATCATTTACATCTGCCACAATTTCATACCGTGGAGTATGGAGTGTGGCATCCGCTGAAAGCCTTACCAAGGACGGCATATTGGCACGAGAGGACCTCAAAATCCTGTCCACTCGAGCCCTGATTGGAGGACTAAGCGGTTTTTGGAAGTTCAACCGAAGAGGAATCGGCTAACTGAAGAACCGGAACATCGCCTAGAAAGGTGCTGCCTGCCAAAACCTCATGCATAATACAGATGGAGTTTTAGTGGGTAAACCCTTCGGGGGAGTCCCACACTACCGGGTAACAACATCGACCCGGTGTGCGTAACGCATTTCTCCGTCTATAAAAAGGAAGAAAAAAAGGACACAACTAACTCCAAGCAGGTGTGGATTCCGAGGCCTTGAACACCCCCTGCCACCGCGCTTGCGTCTCAAAACAAGTGCACAGTTGATGTGTCCGAGACTGGTTAGAATCCAGCCCGGGGTGGGATTGGCAAGGGAGGGTGTACCCCTATGAGTGTCCTGTGGCGCTCATAGGATCCGTCTCGCAAGAGCGGCCCCTTTCTGTTCCCCCCGGGTCCCGACTGCGGCGGGTAAGCTGCACAATGTAAAAAGGATGAGATTTAGTGGGTATACGGAGGCGTGGCTGGCATTCGGAGTCCCACAGTACCAACTCCATCAGGTCTGCATAAAGCATTTCTCCTCCTTTTCAAAAAAAAAAAAAAAAAATAGGCAAATGCCTCGTCATCTAATTAGTGACGCGCATGAATGGATTAACGAGATTCCCTCTGTCCCTATCTACTCCCCTCAGGGGCTGTGTCTGTTCCTGGTTCGACTCCGGTCGAGCCAGGGACGGGTAAAGTATGGGTTTTAGCGGGTCCAAGGTACCCGAGCTCTAGCATACCGGAAACCAGTGGTCATGTTTCGCTGGAACGGGGGTCTTGCCATAACCGGCAGGACCGCGAGGATGACAACCTCTATCAAAAATCCCTCACCCTAAGGTATGGCGCGCGCCGAAGGGGTGCGTTCCGGACATTGCGCCGGAGCGTGGCCGGTGGGTGCACCGGCTGCTAGCGGCCAACCTCCGGGAATATGGCGACTCCCGGTTGTATTTAGCCTTACCGGGGAAAGGCGGCTTTGCCCCGGTGGACCACCCTTTCCGACCCCACTCGTGGGACGCAGTATGAGTAACTTAAATAAACAAAAAACAAAAAAGCAAAAGGATAAGGAGATGGAGGAAGAAAGGAATAAAGACAAAATTGAAATGAGATCTGTTGAATCACCGAGCAGAGGACATAGTAGGCAGAGTTCCTTTTCTTCGGTGGCTACGGAGGATCTGCCTAGGGTGGATTAGTATTAGAGTATTAGAGGAGCAAGTTGTTGAGATGAGTGGAAGTGAAGAAAATAGGAATTTAAACGACAGTTTGAAAGATGTATACGATGAAAGAAATAAACTGGAAGAATTGTTGTTTGATGAAGGAAACAAAGTAACTAGAAACTCAATTAGGTATATATTAGAAAAATGGGCGATGCTGGAAAACAGATTGCAGAATGAAATTATGCAGAATGAAATCTTAAAAGAAAGATGTAAAATTTTAGAGCCTATGGGTGTTAAATCATATGCCCAGGCGGCTTCCACGCGAGGGAAACCTTCACAAGAAGGGGGAGCAATACTAACAAGATATGAAAAGAAAAGAATCCAGAAAACAAAGGGAGAAGTGATTATTATTAGGCCTGAAACGGAAGAAGACAAGAGGAATAATGAAGATATAAAAAAGGAAGTGTTAACTAATTTGAATAAAGTTAGGAGTAAAATAAAAGTTAAAAATATAAGACAGTCTAGGAAAAAAGGACTAGTTGTGGAGCTAAATGGAAGTGAAGATGTAGATATGGTTAAGAGTTGCCAGTTAGAAAAGATAGGTCTAAAGGTTGAAAAGCCTAAAAAGGTGAGTCCAGCTATTATGATCTATGATGTGGAGAAAGAGTACAAAGCAGAGGAATTAAAGGAAGAGTTTATCGAAAAGAATTTTGATGGAATTGAGACAGCTGAAATGGACATTTTAAAAGGCAATATAAATTTTTCGCATCATTTTAAAACAAAAGATGACAAAAAGACAAATTGGGTAGTCCAGATGCCTGGAAATTTTTTCGATAAGATACTTGAAAGAGGAAGAGTATTCATGATATGGCACACATATAGGGTAAAAGAATTTATCAATGTAATAAGATGCTATAAATGCCAAGGATACGGACATATAGCGGGAGTTTGTACAGTTAAAAAGCAAATCTGTGGTCGTTGCGTTAAGGAGGGACATGTTAAAAGTAGTTGTTCTAATAAAGATAACTTTCAATGTCCCAATTGTGTAAGAGCAAAAAGGAAGGATATTAAACATGAAGCACATAATAAAGATTGTGCAGAATATAAAGGACAAGTTGAGATATATAGGAATAGACTACAATGGGAATAAAGATTGCACAAATAAACGCGCAAAGGTCTATGACAGCAGCAGCTGATTTGGAAGTAATAATGAGGGAGAAAAATATAGATATTCTATGTCTACAGGAGCCTTATTGCTTCAAGAGGAAAGTAAGAGGATATACGGCTCCAGAACTCAGGAAAGTGCAACCAGAATTGTGTGATTACTCGTGGGTTGCGGCGGTGATAAAGGAGAATAGCGTTGAGGTTCTACAAGGAATTAGTGATGAGGATGAGCACGTTATATGTTTTAAAGTAATAACTGAGGCAATAGAAATTTATATAATAAATGTATATTGCCAATATTCGCTACCGATAGAACCAATGTTAAGAAGGATTGAAGAGATATTAAATAATATTGGTTCTAATAATGTTATTATAACAATGGATTCCAATTCCAAGTCTACAACTTGGTTTTCAGACTATACGGCTGAAAGAGGTAGAATATTAGAAGAATTTTTGATAACCATAAAAAGAAATAAGAAATGTGTATGTTACAGAAATAAGAAGAAGAAAAAGAACAACGTGGGAGGATTTTGTAACAAAGGAAGGAAATAAAGACCCATGGGGTATTGTATATAAAATTATAAGAGAAAAATTAAATAAGTCTACTTACCTAAACTCGCTAATCCTGAGAGATGGAACTAGAACGAAAGATCTGGAAGAAACAGCCAAAGAACTGATGAGGAAGTGTGTACCCACAGAGGACCAGGCTGATGAATGTGATGAACATCTGAAAATAAGAGAGAAAATAAAAACATATAAGAACCATAATATCGAAAATGAGATTACAGAAGAGGAAATCAGTTGTGCTATGTTACGAGCCGGGTCTGTGGGCAACGCCTAGGCCGGCGATGTTGATATTACCCAAGGAATATGGTTGAGAATTTGTTAGTTAGGTGCACGGACGAACCTGATGCGAAATCAGGGAGCCACTAGGTTGGAGTAGTTACTTTGTTTTGGATAAGGCGTGCGAACGAACCTGATGCGAAATCAGGGAGTCGCAGGAAATGTTAGTTTGACTCGTAAATAAATATTGGATACAACTCGAGCGGTTAAGTTGTATCTGTGGGACGTTACTACTATTATAAAGGATTACGGAGTAAAGATAGGTTTTAACGAATCTACTCGATTTAATGGTGAACAGTTCATAAGTTTATATTGCAACCAGTTGTTTGTACAAGTGTAATTGTCGCGATATAATTAAATAGTGTGAGAATTATTACCTAAGCTGCACGGTGTTAACGCACTGGCGATGCGGGGTCTGAGAACGGTTACAAAGTGTACCGAAAGAACTTCAACCGGACTATGCAGATTCTAACGGGTTAACTTTATCTGAATGGTGCCCTAAGCCCAATTCTTACTGAATGCAACCGAATCTGTACAAGCGTAATGCGACGTGACTACGCGCGTAGCTGTGTAGTTATGAACCGAAGATGATCAGGAACAGAGGGTTTATACAGGGTGGCCCAGAACTCGCGCGGTATTTTTAAAAACGGGGTAGCTGAGGTGATTCTGAACAACTTTTTCCTTGACCAAAATATTGTTTGATGCTTCGTTTTTTAGTTATTAACGAAAAACACTGGCCAATGCGAGCGCCCGTATAGCGCGAGCTCAGTCACAATTGCGCGCGGCCGAGATCGGGTGCATCGAGGGGCAACGTACGGCAAATATTACAATCGTCTTACATTAAGAATAATGTATAATTCTTCGTTATTCATGAATAACAATTTAATTAACAAGTCGTTTAATAACTGCTCCATACTTTTATTCCTTTTCCGAAACGAATAAAGTGTTTTATTAATGATGAAAAAAGTGTTTGGATGATTAATGATTAATGTTAGAAAAGGGTAGTTAAATAAACTTATCCATTTGACCGCGAATTTACCTGCTTCGACGGTGTCTTGCCATATGGTCATTGTACCGATCCTGACCTATCCCAATTTAAATTTAATTTAAATGCCACGTCCCGGTAATCGATACAGATCTGATTCGCACTTGTTTCCACACGCAGAGGACACGCACTTACGAACATTACGAAAGTTAATGTGTGTGTCATGTGCGTGTGGAATCAAGTGCGAATCAGATCTGTATCGATTGCCGGGACGTGGCATTTAAATTAAATTTAAATTGGGATAGGTCAGGATCGGTACAATGACCATATGGCAAGACACTGTCGAAACAGGTAAATTCGCGGTCGAATGGATAAGTTTATTTAACTACCCTTTTCTAACATTAATCATTAATCATCCAAACACTTTTTTCATAATTAATAAAACACTTTATTCGTTTCGGAAAACGAATAAAAGTATGGAACAGTTATTAAACGACTTGTTAATTAAATTGTTATTGATGAATAACGAAGAATTATACACTATTCTTAATGTAAGACGATTGTAATATTTGCCGTACGTTGCCCCTCGATGCACCCGATCTCGGCCACGCGCAATTGTGACTGAGCTCAAGCTATACGGGCGCTGTAATTGGCCAGTCTTTTTCGTTAATAACTAAAAAACGAAGCTTCAAACAATATTTTGGTCAAGGAAAAAGTTGTTCAGAATCACCTCAGCTAACCCGTTTTTAAAAATACCGCGCGAGTTCTGGGCCACCCTATATAGTTCCGAAATGTATAGCGGGGCTAATTAGGAGCCTCCATAAATGGTAAGAGGGCGGAGTCCTCGTCGGGTCACGATGCAGTTGGTCGGTACCAAAAGGGTTATTCTTCGTGTGGTAGCGAGATAAATCTTTAGACGTCTTCCGTTCCTACGCAAGATCGAAAGACGCGTGCGAGCGCAGCGTAAGAGAATATTATTCATACGTAACAGCTATAAAGAAATTTAAACTAAATAAGGCTCCTGGAATGGATGACTTTAGTATTGAGATTCATAAAGCGGTATGGAATTGTGAACCGGTAGTTCTGTACAAGTTACTAAATAATTGTTTAAACCGGGGGACCTTTCCGAAGGAGTGGAAAACATCCAATCTAAAAATTATATTCAAAGACCGAGACCGGGACAGAAGGTTGATAAATTCATACAGACCCATTGCTCTGTTGCCGGTGATGGGAAAGCTGTATGAAAGGATAATAGTAGAAAGAGTGCAATCTGAATATAAAGATAAAGGACTGGAAAATATTAGGCAATATGGATTTAAGAAAGGAGTTGGCACTGAAGATGCATTTATTAATTTAAAGAGATCAATAGAATATACTGAGAAAAAGTATGTTGTCTTGATTTTTATTGATATTGAAGGAGCATTCGATAATTTGTGGTGGCCAAGTGTGATAAACAGAATAATGGAAGCTAAATGTAGCACCAAGTTGGTGAATGTAATTAAAAATTATTTTAAGAACAGAAAGGCATGTATAATAACTAAAATTGGAAAGACTCATGCAAAAATGACTAGAGGTTGCCCACAAGGATCCATTATTGGACCTTCTGCGTGGGTGTGGTGCATGGATGCACTTTTGGTTGAACTTAAAACAAAAATTGATGAAGAAGATGCAGAAACTATAGCCTATGCAGATGATTTGGCATGCATAATCAAGGGAAATTCGAGAGTGGTAGTAGAAAGAAACATTAGTAAACTGCTTAGTATCCTAAATAACACTGTTCAACACGGGTCTGATTTTGTAACCATCAATATGCGTTTCTTATAGACTTTAATGTGCTGAATACGAATCTGCAATCCGTTTTTCTCCAGAACGTACCATTTTTGAAAAAATCAATTTTGAAAAAAATCGCAAATTTTCAACTTTGGAAGTGTTTTGTACTTTTGCGGTAATAGTTATTCATATGCGCTTGGTGCCAAATGATTCTTTGAAGTTTCACGAATAAAATGGTATATGTTGTTATTAGACTATAAACATTTAAATGTGTTTAAATAATGATCAAAGTGAAAGGGACACCGAAAATATTCCCATTTTGGCTGATATCTTTCAGTTTATTTCAAAAACTAAGGGTCCAGGAGAAAATCTAACTATTCCACGCGACAGAGCAGACCTTTCTGCAAAGGAAAGCATCAACGGAAGTTACAAAATCATTTTTGTATTCGATATACAAGCGAAATAGTTTGGTAAAACACGCGACGGCAACAGTGACACTCAGCAGAAGACTGCGCGTTTAGTGATTCCGCTACGCTGAGCGATAAGCGGGGAGCCGCCGTCATAGAGCACTACTGTCGCCGCCACGTGTTTTGCCAAACTTTTTCGCTTGTATATCGAATACAAAAATGATTTTGTAATTTCCGTTGATGCTTTCCTTTGCAGAAAGGTCTGCTCTATCGCGTGGCATAGTTAGATTTTCCCCTGGACCTTTACTTTTTGAAATAAATTGAAAGATATCAGCCAAAATGGGTGTATTTTCGGTATCCTTTTCACTTTGATCATTATTTAAACACATTTAAATGTTTATAGTCTAATAACAACATACACCATTTTATTCGTGAAACTTCAAAGAATCATTTGGCACCAAGCGCAACTGAATAACTATTACCGCAAAAGTACAATAAACTTCCAAAGTTGAAAATTTGCGATTTTTTTCAAAATTGATTTTTTCAAAAATGGTACGTTCTGGAGAAAAACGGATTGCAGATTCGTATTCAGCACATTAAAGTCTATAAGAAACGCATATTGAAGGTTACAAAATCAAAAAAAAGTTGAAATTTGTCGAACAGTGTAATTGGTGTTAAATACATAAATTAAAAATATCAGATAATAAAACACATGCGATGCTGGTAAAAGGAAAGCTAGATAAATACAGATTGCCGCTAATAAAAATTAATGATAAGAAGATAAAATATATAGAAAAAGTTAAATATCTAGGTATAATAATTGATAATAAGATGCAATTTATAGAACATGCAAAATATGTGCGAGACAAAATAACTAAATTTATAATGACAATAAGAAGAGTGGTAAGAGAAAAGTGGGGCCTAAACAGGTATTGCAAGAGTAATGTACAAGGCAGTTGCACTGCCAATAATAAAATATGGTGCCACAATGTGGTTTGACCGTATGTAAAATTAAATTGTAAGAAGACACCTGATGGCCACGCAGAGAGTGTTATTACTATTAGTGACTAGGGCTTGTCGGACGACTGCGACGGTTGCTATGCAAGTGATTGCAGGTGCGATGCCGCTTGATTTAGAGATTGTCGAACAGGCTATAAAGTATAGAATCAGACGAAACATAACAACCAATGGTGTAGGTATTAACTACAGATATAGAGAAAAAGAAATGAGCGAATATCGGAGTCAAGTTACGGAGGAAATAAAGAAAATTGAAGCAGCGACAATACAAGAATGGCAGAGTAGATGGGAAAGTGAGACAAGAGGACACATAACATACGAATATATAAAAACTGTAACCTTTGCTATAAATAACAAATGGTTTCGACCAGGAAGATTATGCGTCTGTATGATTACGGGATATGGACCTATAAATAGCTCGCTATATAGAAGAGGACGTGTTGACAATAATATCTGTCCGATGTGTAAGGAAGAAGAAGAAACAATAAATCACATGATTTATAAATGCCCAGAATATAGAACATATAGATATCCAGAATTAGAGAATACTGAAGAAGACAAAGAAGAGTTAATCAAAATAGAAGAAAGATTTAAAAAGTTTCTGGAATATACAAAGCAAGTTTTTGAAAGAAGAAAAGAAAATACGAACCTAGAAAGTAGACGGTCCGCCTCCTCGGGGCAGGGACGTGAACGGCAGGAAATCCTCCTGGCGGCAGAGAGACCTATAATTGAACCTGAAATAAATAAATAAAGAGGATTATATAAAAGATATCAACATGAGAAAGAGAAAATAGAAGATAAAGAAATTGGAAGAAGAAGAAGAATAAGAAGAATTAAAAGAAAATAAATAAATAAAGAAATGATAATAGACAGCAATGAGCTGAAGCTCGAGCTGCAATAACTAAAAGAAATAAATGAAAAAAAAAAATGTCCCTATCTACTCTCCTCAGGGGCTGTGTCTGTTCCTGGTTCGACTCCGGTCGAGCCAGAGACGGGCACAGTATGGGTTTTAGCGGGCCCAAGGTACCCGAGCTCTAGCATACCGTAAACCAGTGGTCATGTTTCGCTGGAACGGGGGTCTTGCCTTAACCGGCCGGACCGCGAGGATGACAACCTCTATAAAAAACCCCTCACCCTAAGGTATGGCACGCGCCGAAGGGGTGCGTTCCGGACATTGCGCCGAAGCGTGGTCGGTGGGTGCACCGGCCGTTAGCGGCCAAACTTCAGGCACCTGGCGAAACCTGATTTTATCCAGCCTTACCGGGGTAAGGCGGCTCTGCCCCGGTGGACCTCCCTTTCCGACCCTCTTGTGGTACCAAGTAATGGATTCTAATAAACATAAAAAACAAACGGGGAGGGTTAAGGGAGAGATGGAGGAGTGTTACGTGGAGGTAGAAATGCTACCGGAAACATCTAGTGGTGGGCCTAGTAGGAGAGGCTCTGCTTCTTTGCTAGTGACCGAAGAGCCATCAGGTAGAAGTATGCAGAATAGGGCGAAAAGAAGGAAGACTGGAGAGTTAGGAACAGATACTATAAATATTGCGGAAATAGCTGAAAAGGAAAAACAAAAAAGAAATACTTTAAAGGAAGTCTTTGATGAAAGATTGAAGTTAGAAGAGTTTTTGTTCAACGAAAATAATAAGATGAGTAAATCCAGCATCAGGTTTATTTTGGACAAGTGGGCTATATTAGAGAATAGATTACAGGAGGAAATTGCAGATATCGAAATATTAAGAACTAAAGAAAAATACATAGATTCTCAAAAAGCTTCATACTCACAAGTCGCAGCAAAAGCCCCAATTTCATATGGTTCAACCGGTCAGCAAAGCCCTGAAAAAATCAAAAGAAAAGACGATTACGAAGTTATATTGTTAAGACCTGAAGATGAAAATGACAAAACAAATAATGAGGAATTAAAGAGTGAAATTATAAATAAATTGAAAGAAGTAAGTAATACTTTAAAAGTCAGGAACATAAGACAAATGAAAAGAAAAGGTATTGTAATTCAAGTTAATGACAAAACTGACCTCGAAATTATTAAGAAGAGTAATTTAGAAAAGATAGGCATTAAGCTTGAGAAACCTAAAAAGATTAACCCTTCCATCATCATTTATGATGTGGAAAAAGATTATAAAAAAGAGGAATTATTAGAGAATTTTGTTTCACTTTAAGTTCAAATTATAGTAAATGCATACAGGAAATTAAAAGCGGAATAGATTTTAAGCACTGTTTTAAGGCTAGAGAGGACAAGGTCAATTGGATAGTCCAAGTCCCGAGTAAGATATATTTAGAGCTGATAAATAAAGAGAAAATTTATATGATGTGGAGAATTTACAGAGTGAAAGAATTTTTAAACACGGTGAGGTGTTTCAAATGCCATGCGTATGGGCATATTGCAAAATACTGCAGCTCACCCAATCAACTGTGTGAGACGTGCGGCTCGAAAGAGCATAAGAAGGAGGACTGCCCGAAGAAGGATAGTCCAGTCTGTGTAAACTGTTTTAAAACTAAAAGGAAGGAAAATAATCACAATGTGAAGGATAAGAAGTGCCCGGAGTACCAGAAATATCTAGAGATATATAAAGCGAAAATAAAATGGAGCTGAGAATAGGTCATATCAATGCGCAACGTTCATTCGCCGCAGCTGCCGAATTAAGAAATATAATGTTCGAAAAGGAGTTGGACCTCCTGTGCATTCAGGAGCCATACAATTTTAAAAAACTAGTACGAGGCTATAATTCGCCTAAATTAAGAGTCATACATCCTACTGGGGAAACCCCATGTGTGGCTGCGGTAGCTATGCACGAAAATCTAGATGTATTGGTTTTTCCGGGTCTTAAGCATATTTTATATTTTAAAGTTTACACAAGTGCATGCAATTTTTACATTACACTGTTCAACACGGGTCTGATTTTGTAACCTTCAATATGCGTTTCTTATAGATTTTAATGTGCTGAATACGAATCTGCAATCCGTTTTTCTCCAGAACGTCCCATTTTTTAAAAAATCAATTTTGAAAAAAAAATCAAATTTTCAACTTTGGAAGCGTTTTGTACTTTTGCGGTAATAGTTATTCAGTCGCGGTTGGTGCCAAATTATTCTTTGAAGTTTCACGAATAAAATGATATATGTTGTTATTAGACTATAAACATTTAAATGTGTTTAAATAATGATCAAAGTGAAAAGGACACCGAAAATACACCCATTTTGGCTGATATCTTTCAATTTATTTCTAAAAATAAAGGTCCAGGAGCAAATCTAACTATGCCACGCGATAGAGCAGACCTTTCTGCAAAGCAAAGCATCACCGGAAGTTACAAAATCATTTTTGTACTCAATATACAAGCAAAATAGTTTGGTAAAACACGCGGCGGCAACAGTGACAGATAGTGTCGGCATATTAGTCGAGCGAACGACGCGCTGCGCCTCAGGGTTTCCCCTATAGCAGCTTTGCCAGCAAGATGTTATTAGCGTTTGAGATACTTTCTATCGGCCACTGTCAGGGGAGCGGCGTGCATAGATGTGTGTGCACGCGGCTTGGAAAAACCCTGCTCTCGTCCGTGAGGATTCATTGAGCAAGTTGGACGTACCCGTGAGGGAAGCGGCTCGTTTAGTCAGCCCTCCACGTCGCTGACGACGGGGAGAGCTGTCCAGCGGGGACCACGAGGAGGTAGAGCCGCCAGCTTGCGCTTCATCCCAGCAGGTTGGCTTGCGCCATTAGACCTCACCCACCACGGCGCGGTTGCGCCGCCTGCGCTGGGGGTCGAGGTGTGTACAAATATATAAGTCCAGAAGAATGAAAAGGAGGGAGAGAGAGAAAGGAGCAGGAGAGAAGAGAAGAGAAGAGAAAAGAAAGAAGAGAAGAAGAAGAGGAGAGAGAGAGAATAATATATAAAAAAAAGGCACGTAAACAGGCGTGTTACCCGGAAAATCGAGTGCTCCTTGTGCTTCTGCGAAGGACCGTTGTGGCGGGGAGGGTGCCTGTTTGGGTCGTCCGTGTCGTTTGTCGCGTCCAGTATGTTTCTTTCTTGCTCAATATTAGTCTCGATGTTCTGCTGAACTCCGCGTAAAGGTCGCTGTCGCAGAGGCGGCGGACGCGCGGCGGCCAAGTAACCCCCAGTTCTTCGGTCCGGCATCTCAGATGCTCCCTTTCACTCTCCCATAGTCCGCAATCGAAGAGCACATGTTTCGGCGTTTCAGCACTTGCGCCACATACACATTCAGTGCTGGCTACCAGATTGAAGGTGTGCAGTTTCGTTGAGAAGTCACCGTGTCCCGATAGAAATTGCGCTGTGAAGTGTGTCTGTACGGCACTCAACTCGCGAATCAAAAACTGTTAATTCTAAACGCGATGGCCGTTGCGCTCTACGGCAAATTAATGTCGTGAGGGCTAGTTTTAAAGATGATGAGAGGTGATGAAAAGTTGATGTCACGTAGTAACTTAACGTATATTTATCGTAATAGTACAAAGTGGTGAAATGACGATGTTGATGTATACTGTACGATGGTTAAGTAAAAAGTGTCGTCTTTCCCTTCTCGAATGTTTGTCGTAGACATGAAAGGGGTGGTTTTTGCGAAAGGGAGTGGGTGTTGGAGCTGGTTCATTGGCTGTTCATTTTGTCTAATGTGGAATTAGGAAGTGGTAGGAAATACGGGTGGGAGAAGTATTAGAAGGAAAGGTGAGGAATAGGAAAAATACAGCAAGGGATGGTCAGCAAATGTGGAAATCCAAGGTTTATGGTCGGCTTTGCCGTTCGCTGTTTTATGATGGTGAGAAGTTGGCGGCCGGCAGCATGGGTACGTGTTTTAATACCTGGAGCGGTCGCCGGAATTTTCCATGTATTTATCCTTGCACATCTGGCAACCAGCTTCGATTTCGTTGGACGGTTTATGGGACCGTACATGCCGCCCCCTCTTGAACGGTTACGTTCAACAATAATCATAGTTTGTCTTAATCCTAGTATTATGTACCGAATATTGGTAGTGTGTACATGGACATTAAATAACAGATTGATACATATATACAAGTGTCTGAGAATTAGTTGAGAAGTGCGCATAGACTAGGTTATTGGTAGTGGGGCTATCCGTTTTGTAGCTCGTTTGTACGTTCCGTGTGCGGTCTTCACGGTTACCACGCGGACCGTACCGTCTTCCCCTGGCTGAACGGCTACGATGCGACCGAGAGGCCAGCATAATGGTGGGACGTTGTCTTCCTTTATTATGACCAGCATTCCCTCTTTGATATCGATGTCTTGATGTCGGTGCCATTTTTGTCTCACTGTGAGCTCGTTTAAATACTCACGGTGCCATCGAGACCAAAAGTGTTGACGGATTTGTTGTATATGTTGCCAGTTCGATAATCGTCCTGGTTTGGTATCTGAAAAGTCTCTCTCCGGAATACTGGTTATCGCGTCACCGATAAGGAAGTGTCCTGGAGTCAAGGCATTTAAATCGGAGGGATCCGAGGAAAGAGGAGTGATAGGCCGGGAATTTAGTATGGCTTCAATTTCCGCTAAGCAAGTCGTAAATGCCTCGTATGTAAGTGTCGTATTGTGTAATAATCTTGTCGTGTGGCGTTTTAATGATTTTACCGCAGCCTCCCAAAGGCCGCCAAAATGAGGTGCTCTAGGCGGGTTAAAATGCCAATTGATGTCGTTGTCAACTAGGTAGTGTTTAATTAGTTCATTGTGCGTCTCTGATTTCGTGATCTTATATATTTCCCTTAATTCGCGACTCGCTCCGACAAAATTGGTTCCGTTGTCTGAATACATATCCTTGGATTTACCACGACGCGCAAAAAACCGACGTAAGGCTGCAATGAACGCATCGGTGGTGAGATCGCTCACCAGTTCTAAATGTACTGCTTTCGTAGCGAAACAAACGAAAATAGCTACGTAACATTTTACCCTTTTTGTGTTGCGTAACTTTTGGGCTTTTATAAAAAATGGACCGCAGTAATCGACACCGGTGGTTAAGAATGGACGTATGTAAGTTACCCTGTGCTTGGGTAGGTTACCCATTTCGTAGCTCGGTATGGTGGGGGACGCGCGAAAACAGACTGTGCATCGTCGTATGAATGATTTCACCTGCATTTTTCCGTTTATAGGCCAATATTTTTGGCGTAGAACGTTTAGTGTGGCTTGGGTGCCTGCATGGCCATGTGAAAGATGGTAGTAATGAATGATCAAATTGGTAATTGCGTGATTATTGGGAAGTAAGATGGGATGCTTTCTATCGTATGTCAAATCTGCGTTCACGAGTCGTCCTCCTACTCTGATTAGGCCGTCTGAATCTATAAAGGGTTTAAGAGGTGCGAGACGACCCTTGTAATTGTTTATCCTCCCTTCCTTCAATTGCGATTGTTCGTCTGCGAACGCTTCATTTTGAGCTAATCTGATTGCCAGAATGCGGGCGTTCTGGATTTCGTTTGTGCTCAATTGGCCGGTGTATTTGCCTTTATGGCGAGTGATGTAGAAGAATCTGTAGCAATAGGCTAATACGCGTATCAAGGTGGTGAATGATGAGAATTTTTTGAGAATCGGATATTCTAATTTATTTCGGGCTGTAATGTGTAGAATTGTTACAGATCGTTGATCTGGGATGGTAATCGGGTCTAGTTTCGTTATGGGCCAATTTTGTTTCTCGTTAGTTAGCCAATGTGGACCGTTGATCCATATTTTGCTATTGAGCAGTTCTACCGGACTTGAACCTCGAGAGAGAATATCGGCTGGGTTTTCCAACGAAGGGACGTGTCTCCATTGATTAGCATGGCTATGTTGTTGGATTTCACTAACCCTATTGGCCACGAATTGTTTTAAACTATGCGGAGGCGTCCGTATCCAATGCAAGGTTATCATTGAATCGGTCCAGAAGTTAATTATGTCGATGGAGATTTTTAATGATTCAATTACGGTTCGGTATAGACTGATGAGGAGTATAGCTGCACATAATTCGAGTCTTGGCAATGATTGTATCTTCAAAGGAGCTACTCGAGACTTGGAACATATGAGTCGAACCGTGTGGGTTCCCTGGATGCTGGTGGATCGGAGGGACAGACACGCTCCGTATGCGCGCTCACTAGCATCACAGAAACCATGGAGTTCCGTGGTTGCTGTCTGGCTGCCCACAATTTTGCGTGGCACTGAAAATGACTGCAATGCCGGCAGTTGTAAATGAAATTCGTTCCAGACGTTATGGATGTCTGCTGGCACAGATTCATCCCAATGAACGTTCGCCTTCCATAGTTCTTGCATGATAAGTTTCGCTCGGACTATGGTAGGGCCTAATAACCCTAACGGGTCGAACAACTGTGCGATTCGGGAAAGGATTGCCCGTTTTGTTATCCTTGAACAGGGCGCGTATTCTTTTACCGTATAACCTATACTGTCTCGCTGTGGGTGCCAAAATAGACCTAATGTCTTTTTATTGTCCGTTAACGCGAGTGTCATAGATTCGTTTTGTGGGTCTCGAAGCGGATCTATTAACTGGGCGTCGTTGGATGCCCACTGACGCAATTGAAACCCTGCCTTGGCAGTAAGAGCAATTAATTGATCGCGTAGATTTTCGGCTTGAGCGAATGTGTGAGCTCCGGATAGTAGGTCATCGACGTAGAAGTCATGCAAGAGAGCTTGACTCGCGAGAGGGAAGTGGGCGCCTTCATCCTCTGCGAGTTGTTGTAATGTACGAATGGCTAAGAAAGGGGCGGAGGCTGTGCCGTATGTAACGGTGTTTAAGATGAAGGTGTGGACCGGTTGCTTGTGGTCTTCTCGCCATAGAATTTTGTGGTAGCGTCTATGCTCGGGTGCTAATTCTACTTGGCGATACATTTTTGCGATGTCCGCGGTGAGGACATATTGATGTGTTCTAAATCGGATCACTAATGCAAATAAATCGTCCTGTATCGTGGGACCTATCATAAGCGTGTCATTGAGTGACAATCCCGTGGTTGTCCGGGCGGATGCATCGAACACCACTCGTATCTTGGTGGTAAGGCTGGCTTCCTTACTTACCGCGTGATGTGGTAAAAAATAACCGTCGCGAGATTGCGAGTCAGTACGACTCATGTGCCCGAGATTTAAATATTCCTTGAGGAACGCTGAATACTGGAGTTTAATATGTGGATTGCGATCCAATTGTCGTTCCAATGAAAAGAACCGCTTCAGCGCTAGTGAATACGATTCGCCCAGCTCTGTTATGTTGTCTTTAAAGGGAAGTCGGACTGAATACCGCCCACTAATTGAATCGCGACTGGTATTTTTTGCATAGTGAGCTTCGCAGGTTTTTTCCTCTACAGACAGGTGTTTTTTGGTAGCTCGCTCTTCAATTTCCCAAAATTTATATAGTTGTTGCTCCAGTGAGCTGGTAATGACGTTACAAGTGATTGTCGTGCGACGCGGTTGTGATATGGTTTCACCGACAATTACCCATCCTAGTTTAGTCTTATGCAATTTCGTTTCTGTACCAGCCAAGCTGATGCAACCGACGGACAGTAAGTCCCAAAACAGTTGTGCCCCTATTAGGCCATCTATTTCGGCGGATTGGTGGAACTGAGGGTCAGCTAGGGGCAGATTTTGTGGAATGGTCAATCTGCTTCGATCGATTAGCGTCGTCGGGACGTTCTGAGAAACCTTATTTACCAACAAGAACGTAAGTGATCGTGAGAAGTCATTAAATTTGGATTGTATGCTCGCCCTCGTTTGGCTGTTAATTGCTGACGTCATATTGTTTGTGCCGGAGAGTGGTACAGCGATTCTTTCAGACGTCAGTTGTACTTTCTTGAAAAACTTGTACGTTAGGAGATGCGCTTGTGAACAGGAATCAAGAAGGACCCGACAGAGATGCGTCTGGCCCGCGTCGTCAGTGAGTTTCACTACCGCGGTGGCTAAGCATGTCTCAGATAAGAATGGCGCATCGACATACGTGGTTAGCGACGTCAGGGGTGTAGATGCAGGTCTTGTATCGACATGTAGCAATGTGTGATGCTTCTGGTGGCATCGTTTACAATTGGTGGATCGACACGTGTTGATGTTATGACTTGATCCGAGACAATTCGTGCATAGATTTTTTGCGTTTACAAGTTTAATTCTATCGGGTATCGAGAGGCGGTTGAAGGTTTCGCATTGTTGGGCATAATGATTCCCTCTGCAAAAGTTGCAGGAAGTAGCCACTTGCATGGTAAGAACATTTGGATGCGGTGGGCGATGATCGCGAAAATTCATTCGAGTGCTGACCCGCTGGTGTGAAATGTTTCGATGTGAGTGGCTCGAATTGGAGGGGGTTGCTTGGTGATGAGTACTACTCATTGGCTCGATAATTCGGCAACGCTCGTGCAGAAATTCGAATAGGGTTTCTAACGTGGGGAAATTATCGTTGCTAGTGTATTCGCGCCATTTTAGCGATGTGTCCTTGTCTACCTTTGACACGAACAGGTATATTAATATTGTGTCGACGGTTGGCTGTTGCAAAGGTTGGAGCGCCCGGTAATGAGCCTCTGCGTCGCCTAAAAATGACCTGAGTTCGCGGGGAGCAGGTCGGTTTAGGGACTGAATTTCAAACAACGCTTTCAGGTGATTGGCGACGATTACTGCGGGTTGATTATACCGTTTCTCCAAAATTGCCCAAGCTACAGTGTAATTCGCGGGTGCACTGTTGAGCGATTCAATATCCCTCAGTGCTTCCCCCGTCAAGCATGATCGCAGATACGTCAATTTTTTGCCGTCGGTAAGTTTTGGTTTATCATGGACTCCCGACCGGAATTGGTCCGCAAATCCGGGCCAATCCGCGCAGTTGCCCGAAAATGTGGGTAGATTCATTTTCGGTAACTGTACGTCCGCGTCTAATACTTCGTTTTGTGAGCACGGTGACAATACGTCGCGCGATACCGCGGTTTGTGCATTATTGCTTTGTGTCGTTAATTCAATTGCCCGACCCTTCGTCTGCATATAGAACGATTTCAAAGCGATCCGCTCGCGCAATAGATCTCCCGTTTCGTCGTATGTGTCTAGTTCTGACTGATTTTTTGTGAACACTACATATTCAGCATGCAATTCCTCAAGCCTAATCGTTATTTCGTGACCTTGGCAGGGTGCCTCGGGAGAATTTAACGCTGATCTTAATTCTTCGATTTCCATACGGAATGCTTCGCGTCTGGATTTCAAGGTTTTGATGCGATCTTCCAGTGACGGAGCCATTTTAAAACTTGCACAGCGGTTACGGAAGTTAAAAAGGAAGAGATAGGATCGGTGATACGAATAGTATTGGAGATTGACTTACAGTCTGCGGTACACAGGATGCAGCGTGGCGTCCTGCTGGATGGCTCCTTTCGTTGTCGTCTTCAACGTTGATTGTTGAGGTGATGGTGTGAGGATGTTGTTTCTCGGCAATGGTTTCCTTGCCGATTCACCGAGGTGGCTGTTCTTCCTGGACAGCGATTCCCTCGACGAGGTATGTTGAGGTGGCTGCGCTTCTTTGGCAGCGGATTCCTCGAATTGATGAGTACTGAGGTGGCTGCGCTTCTTTGGCAGCGGATTCCTCGAATTGATGAGTACTGAGGTGGCTGCGCTTCTTTGGCAGCGGATTCCTCGAATTGATGAGTTGAGACAGCTACGCGTCCTGCGTAGCAATTGTCTTCTTGTGATGTACTGGATCAAGTAATTGATCACTTGATCCGGCTCGAAGGACCAAATGTACGGCACTCAACTCGCGAATCAAAAACTGTTAATTCTAAACGCGATGGCCGTTGCGCTCTACGGCAAATTAATGTCGTGAGGGCTAGTTTTAAAGATGATGAGAGGTGATGAAAAGTTGATGTCACGTAGTAACTTAACGTATATTTATCGTAATAGTACAAAGTGGTGAAATGACGATGTTGATGTATACTGTACGATGGTTAAGTAAAAAGTGTCGTCTTTCCCTTCTCGAATGTTTGTCGTAGACATGAAAGGGGTGGTTTTTGCGAAAGGGAGTGGGTGTTGGAGCTGGTTCATTGGCTGTTCATTTTGTCTAATGTGGAATTAGGAAGTGGTAGGAAATACGGGTGGGAGAAGTATTAGAAGGAAAGGTGAGGAATAGGAAAAATACAGCAAGGGATGGTCAGCAAATGTGGAAATCCAAGGTTTATGGTCGGCTTTGCCGTTCGCTGTTTTATGATGGTGAGAAGTTGGCGGCCGGCAGCATGGGTACGTGTTTTAATACCTGGAGCGGTCGCCGGAATTTTCCATGTATTTATCCTTGCACATCTGGCAACCAGCTTCGATTTCGTTGGACGGTTTATGGGACCGTACAGTGTCACTGGTAGGTATTGTCGGTCAAGTCTGTCTGTTACGTCTGGAAATATGTCGTACGTATATCTGCCGTCCGTGGAGTTGTCCCATCTGTTTTGCCACTCGGCGATCAGTGTCTTCAGTATGGCCGTGCGTGGGTTCTGTGTGTCGGAGTCTTCAGGAAACTGGAAGTCTCCGATTTTGAACGGTATGACTTTTCTGATATTGTACCTCAGTGCTGCTTCCTTGATTTTCAGATCTATGGGGAGCGTTCCTGATATCACTGGGAGTGCTTCAGTTGACACTGTTCTATAAGCCTTCGTGGTGCGGAGGAGTACCGATCTTTGAGCTCTGAGAAGTTCTTTCGTGCCGGGTTTGTCCAGGAGGTCGTGCCATGCCGCCGCCGCGTATGTGGCGATTGGAACGAACAAGCCGGTGTACAGGGTTTTTAGGCACTTGTGATCGAGGCCCCATTCCCTTTTGGCTACCGCGGCGAGGGAATTGAATTTCTGCGTGCTCTTGTGACGGATTTGGCGGGCATGGCTATTTATTTTGAGGCCGCTGTCGATGTGAATGCCTAGGTATCTGATTGTCTGAACAAGTTTGATCTGTTTCCCGTAGATTTTTATGCTGGGGGGTTTTTTCGCGTCCAGTTTCCCTTTCAGGAGGATCATTTCAGATTTGGAGGAGGATAGCGTCAGTTTTTCCTGCGTGCACCACTCCTCCACCGCTGTTGCCGCGAGTTGTCCACGGGTTCCTAGGTCATTTCTTGAGCTGGCTGGGACCAGAATGAGGAGGTCGTCCGCGTACGCGACTGCTTCGTGTCCTGAGTTCGCGAGAGTCATGAGGAGGTCGTCAAACACGAGGTTCCATAGGCTCGGGCCCAAGATAGAGCCTTGAGGGCAGCCTCTAGAGACTGTTTTGCGGACTGAGTCGCGTTTGCCGATAAGTGACACTTCGCGGTTTCTGAGATAATCTGCAACCAGGTTGTAGATATTTTTGGGGCATGATCTGGTTTTTAGTTTATTGAGGATGCTTGGCCAGCAGACGTTATCGAATGCGCCTGAGATATCGAAGAGTAGAGCTAAAGTGTAGAAGTGACGTTTGGTGTCGGCGGTGAGTTCCCTGACTTTGAGTATGGCGTCTTCCGTCGATTTCTTCCGTTTAAAACCGAATTGGCGGTTGGAGGCAAATTGTACGTTGTTGAAGAGGCTAGAGAGTCTGTGGGCGAGGAGTTTCTCAAGGCACTTGCCAACAACTGGGAGCAGGCAGACAGGTCTGTATGAGGAGACGAGGTTCTCGTCTTTGTCTGGACCTTTGAGAAGGGCGCGGATGGAGCCAGTTTTCCATACCTTAGGGAAAACTCCCATGGAGAGACAGCTATTGTACAGGGCGTGGAACTCCTCATGCAGTATACCATACGAGGCCTTCACGATCTCGACTTCGATCCTGTCGGGTCTTGGGGCCTTTCCGTTGTTCAGGCCGAAAATGGCATCGCGGATTTCTGATTCACGAAATTCATTCGCGTCCGGTGTGTCGGGGGGGGGGGGGGGGTGTCGCGGACTAGTCTTGATGCTTGTTGGACGTCAGTGATGTCAGGCGTGTCGTCTGGGACCAGGCTATTAAGTAATCTAAGGGCAGATTGGTCCCAGCGGTATTCGTTGCTGTTGGGAGATGCCGCGAGAGCTTTTTCGGGGAGGACTTTCTGCATGCGCAGTTTGTAGATTACTCCCCAGGGGTTCTCGTTTCCCATTTCACTTACGAATTCCTGCCAGCTCGTTTTTTTTGCTTTCTGGACTTCGGTAGTATATTGTCTCCTGGCTTGTGAGTATATTTGTTTGAAGCGCGCCTTTCGAGTCGGGTCGTGTTCCGTCTGGAAGGCTTTTCTTGCCTTGTAAGATTTCCTCTTGAGAGAGGTTAGAGTCTCGGTCCACCATGGGACGGAATGAGGGTGTGCGGATTTGAGCTTGATGGATGCGTAGCAGGCGTCGATTATCGCGGTCTGGAGGGAAGAAGCGGCTGCTTCCACTTCCTCGGTGGAGGAGGCGCGTAAGGCTTCCCGGAGGGATGGTTTCTTTTCCAAGAGGACCTCCTGGAATTTCTCCCAGTTGGCCTTCCTGGTGTTGAAGCGTTGCAGCTGCGGGGAGAAGGCGGGCGGTGTGGTAGAGCAGAAGCTAAAGGTGATCAAATTGTGGTCGCTCGAGGTGAGTCCTTCCGTGACTCGCCAGTTACGTGTGAGCTGTGTCGCGTTGGCTGTTGCCAGAGTGACGTCCATACGCGTTCGTCCTTTGTGTGAGCAGAAGGTGGGGGGGTTGCCTGGCTCGTTTAGGACGAGGAGGTCGATGTCGGCTATTGTTTCCGCGAGCGCTTCCCCGCGGGCGTCCGCGGATCTGCTATACCAGAGGGGTGATTTTGCGTTCGCGTCTGCTCCGATAATTAGTTTTGCTCGAGGAAGATTGTTAGCTATACGTCTGAGCTGACTGAGATACGGATCTATTGCGTGGCTGTGCTGGAAGTACATACTTGCAAGATATATTTTCCCAGCAGGGCTGGTTATTTCGATGCAGGTACAATTTTCGTCGCTGAGGTGGGGGATTTTGAGTACCGTTAGATTAGGGTTACGGATGTAGATTCCTGCCATTGCACTGGTTCCGGGGGCGGAGCCGGTGACAATTAAAGCGCGTGAGCCGAAGCCGATGAAGTTCCCTTTAGTATTATATGGTTCCTGCATGAGGAGAACGTCGATGTTGCGTTCTTCGAGTACCCTGACTGTCTCTAAGCTAACCATTTGAGACCTTCTCATGTTAAGTTGGGCGATGTTTATTGCTGGGGAGATGGATGGTTGGTTAGTTACCATAGTCGGTGCGGGAGAGGACCTGATTTATCGCGGATATGTAAGCCGGGCATGTATTGCTTTTTACGCTGTGGTTCGAGTTTTTGCCGGCCTTTTGGCAGGAAGCACAGGTGGCAGGTCGCGATTTGTTCGGGCATTCTTTGAAACCGTGACCTTGTAAGGAGCAGTGTCCACATACCTCGGACTGTGCTTTACAGTATTTTGTGGTGTGTCCGTATCCGTGGCACTTATAGCAGCGGGTTGCGGCGATGTAGTCGTTGACTCGGCAGCAGTTCCATCCGACGTAGAGGCGTTCCTTCTGGATAAGATAGTCCCTCGTCTCCTTGGAAGCTTCCAGGACGATGTTGCATTTTTCCCTGGTCCTGTCGCCTGACCGGAACGCAATTTTCAGTTGGTTGCTTGCTGTGGTTTGTTGTGTTCCCGACAGGTTCTGCTCGATTATGGCGCTGAGGATGGCTTCGTTGCTGTCCGCTTGGGGAACTTCGTAGACGATGAGTCGCGGATTCCTTTTCGGCGGGGCGCCTACAATGAGGCCGGCTGCCTTAAGCTTCTCGTTGGCCATGAGCGTGGAGATGTCCGCTTTCCTGGTCGTTTCAACGAGTACACCGTTGCCTTGAATCCGGCGTACATTCTTCACCTGGATCTTATCTCGCCTCGGTGAGACGAGTTTGAAGAGGGCCTCCTTTGTTTTTTGGCTCGATTCGAAAACGGTGGCGTCCGTTGGCGTGATGGTGACGATGGTGGGGGGGTCTTGTCGTAGATTAGATCGCGCGGCGGTGCCGGATTTGACGCCGATGCGTTGCGCGTACGTGAGGGGTCGGGTGGCGGGCGCGTTCGATTTCGCGGTGCTGGCTGACTCGAAGGTCTTCCGTTGGTCTAGATTTTCTGATTTGAGGGCTACTAGTTGACCTTCAAGATGGCTGTTGCGGAGGAGGGATTCGTTGAGGAGTCCCTGCAATTTAGCGACTTTGGTCATAACGAAGGCGTGGGAGGGTGGTGGTATCGCATTGGTGGGTGCGGAGAGATACTCTATGAGAGAGGCGTGGATGCGCTCTGACTTGTTCTTCAGGGATCGGATGTCGCGTGGTTCGCGGGGGTGGCAGGAGGCGTCGTCGGAGGGAGGAAGTGATTCCGAGGGGGGCGGGGGGGGAGTGGGTGCTCGATTTGCTTTTCTTTTTATTGGCTTTAGTGGGGGGAGGGGTGGGTTGGTCGAGGGGGGGATGGTTGGGGGTGGTGGGGTCGCTGCTGGCGGAGGAGATCTTGCGCTTCCGAATGTGGTGCGACTTCTTGCGGCGGGGTTTCGCGACGGGTTCATGGTCGGAGGAGAAGTCCATGTCTACCCAGGGTTTCGCGTGTGCGGCCTCTGGCCGGGGCATCGCGGGCTGCGCGCGATGGGCGCGGGGCCGTGGGTCGGTGACTCGCGTTGGGAGTTGATCCTCCGCCGTCTTGCTGTACTCGCGGGGAAAGAGACAAGCGCGGAGTGGACAGAAAGGCGCGACGACGATCAGATGACCGTCCACAAAAAAAAAAAGCTAAATCGCGCGAAATGAAATGATCGCTTGCATACGCTGATGTAATGCACCTGGTCGGACTCTACGTGTCGCGTTTATTCGCGGAGATAAATAGATTTTAAAAGTTCCGTTTATCCAAGATGACCGGTGGTCATAAATCAATCACGGCCGTCACCTGTCACTCGCGCGCGTCGGTGACTTCACGCACTTACCTTCGATCTTTCACCGTTCACAGATGCACAGGTGCTGTCTGTAGATAGGTCCTCGTGGTGTTCTATCGCCGCAGAACGATTCCCGACGTTTATTTGTCGCACGGAGCGCGGTAAAGGAAAGTGACGCCACCGATTCAAGATGGCGTCCTTTTTCCGCGTGGGTGACGCTAACACAAAATCCGCGTTGCCTCGCACTTTTCTTCGCTTCTCGCACACTTCACAGTTGCATATAAGTAATCCTCTGCTACCTGGACACTGTTTAAGCACGCCGAGTAACGCGTTCGAGCGTTATGACGATGCTGAAGCCGACGTGAAGCGAAGTGACGCCAAGAAACAAGATGGCGGACGCGTGTAAAACGACGCGCTTGGGGACGCTAACTTTAAAATTTCGAATAATTTTAAAAATAGCACCTTCACATGAGAAACTTTTAGCACACACTGTTCCCGTACGTTAGCTGAACACTTTAAACACGTTTCCGTAATTTTTGGCGACACTTTTACCGGAAAAATATGCACAAAATTGCGGAGCGATGTGAAGCACGTCTGCACTGTACCGTAGGTGGCGCTGAAGTCCGCGGCAACAGTGACACTCAGCAGAAGTACTGCGCGTTTAGTGATTCCGCTACGCTGAGCGATAAGCGGGGAGCCGCCGTCATAGAGCACCACTGTCGCCGCCACGTGTTTTGCCAAACTTTTTCGCTTTGATATTGAAAACGAAAATGATTTTGGAACTTCCGTTGATGCTTTCCTTTGCAGAAGGGTCTGCTCTATCGTGTGGCATAGTTAGATTTTCTCCTGGACCCTTAGTTTTTGAAATAAACTGAAAGATATCAGCCAAAATGGGTGTATTTTCGGGGTCCCTTTCAGTTTGATCATTATTTAAACACATTTAAATGTTTATAGTCTAATAACAACATATACCATTTTATTCGTGAAACTTCAAAGAATCATTTGGCATCAAGCGCAACTGAATAACTATTACCGCAAAAGTACAAAACTCTTCCAAAGTTGAAAATTTGCGATTTTTTTCAAAATTGATTTTTTGAAAAATGGTACGTTCTGGACAAAAACGGATTGCAGATTCGTATTCAGCACATTAAATTCTATAAGAAACGCATATTGAAGGTTACAAAATCAAAAAATTATTTATTAATTTTTTCTTTTGAAATTTGTAGAAGGCTGAATACTGATTAACTTTTATCTGAAACATTTTTTTGTCAGATCATTTTTATTACTCCATACCGAAGACTTCTTCGATGACTGTAGATTAATTCTGTTACTGCAGAAATTTTGTTTTTTTTAAATTTTTTTTTTACGTGTAAATAATTCTAAGTAAGAATGATCCTTCAAAATTGATATAACTTTTACCTGAAACAGTTTTCCGTATCATTCACAGTTCTCGAAAGGCAAAAAAGGTGAATAGTAATACTTTGTTCAAAATGGTGTCACGGCTGAAAGTGCAAAAAAGTGCAGCCAATTTTTGTAAATATAGTAAGATGAAAGTATAAACTAAAAGCTCCAACAGGAATTTTGGCGGGATATAAAACTTTTTCTCTACATCTTTAAAATATATGCATTAAATCTAACATGTTATTTCCCCTACTATACTTACCAGTTTACAATGTTAACGGATAAGAATTCTTAATATATTCAGAGAGGAAAAATGTTCTACTTACTTCCAGGAACAATATCCATTTTACAGAATTAAGATTGCTGTCTTCTAAAAAAAGTTATACACCTTACAGTCTGCACTTCACACTTACGCTTACGCTCACGAGAAATGACTGTCTAAAGAAACCGAAGTTCGGACTGTAATTGCCATTCAGGTAAAAAAGTATGACTTATATCCTTTCATCCCCCTACAGAGTCATTATTGTACTACCCAATCCATCAATCGTTACCTCCTCAACAACAACTTAATTTTTTGAGTTTTTGCCGCGTTTTCGGGATTTGGGACCACTGTGCGTCGTTTGGATAAGGAACTGAGAGAGCTCGGGGCGATTCCATCAGAGGCTGATCCCTGTGTTTACTACATTGGTCCAGGTGAGAGCAGATGTTTCATTATCATCTATGTTGACGACATTTTGTTGATTTCCCCGCGACGAGAACTTGTGATGCACCTCAACACCAAGTTCGACGTCAAGGATTTGGGCGACATCGCGTACTGCCTGGGACTGGAGTTCAAAAGGAACCGGAGCAGCATGTCTGTGAGTCAAGGAGGATACGTGGACGACATCCTTGAAAGATACGGTATGTCCGACTGTAAGCCAGTGTCAACACCAATCGACCCTGGTATCAAACTGGCAAAGGAGGAGGTTCAGACTGACGACGTACGAGAGGGTGTCCCTTATCGCGAACTGGTCGGGGCGCTCATGTATCTGTCTGTTGCGACGAGGCCTGACATAGCGCACGCCGTCAGCTGTTTGATCCAGTTCAACGATTGCCACGCGGAGGTCCATTGGAGGGCAGCCAAACGAGTGCTGCGATACTTGGCACTCGAGACATGGGCCTGGTGTATTCGCGTTTTTGCGATCCTCCGGTAATGTACGCGGATGCTGATTCGGGAGGCTGCCACGTGGATCGCAAGTCCTACACGGGCTACGCTTTTATCGTCGGCGGAACAGCGGTGAGCTGGGAGTCCAGGAAGCAGCAGACCGTGGCCTTATCATCGACAGAGGCTGAGTATATGGCTCTGTCGACGGAAGCAAGGAGGCCCTGTACATGAGGAGGCTGTTGAAAACTTTCGGGGTGGACCTGGAAGGAATCGTTGTCAGAAACGATAACATTGGTGCGCAGAAGCTGGCCTCGAATACAGTGTATCACTCTCGCACGAAGCATATCGACGTAAGGCACCATTTTGTGCGAGACGCCGTGGAGAAGAAGCTGGTGTCCATTGAGTATGCTTCAACGGATGATATGACGGCGGACATCCTCACCAAGGGATTACAGAGGGTGAAACATGAAAATTGTGTTCGGCTTCTGGGATTGAAGCCCATTCGTTCATGATGGGTCCTTTTTTCTTCTCTTACTGCGGTTCGAGGGGAAGTGTTGGAGAGATCGCCTGTAGGAGGCGCGACCCGCACCAAGAATTTGGGACTCGGGCGTAGCGCCCCCGCGCGTTCTTGTACATTCATTAAGATATACTTTTGCATGTACGACGTGGAACAGCACGTTTTTTCTTCCTAATAAACTGTGTGTGTACAGCCCTGCGTTGTTCGTTATTTGCCTACCCGATATTCTTTATCAGTAACAGTGCTTAGTTTCCTGGAATATGGAAACGTGCAAATTTAAAAATAATATTGAAAGACCCTATGAGGGATAGGACTTTATTAAATTCATATAGGCCAATTGCGCTTTTGTCTGCTGTAGGTAAAATATTCGAGCGTATCACAATAGATCGTATTCAATTAAATTACAAGAGTAACAATTTGGAAAAACAGAGGCAATTTGGATTTAGATCTAAAATGCGCTAGTCGCACTAAGAGTAGGAACTAAAAGTACATGCAAAAAATATGTCTTGGCTATATTTATCGATATAGAAGCCGCCTTTGATTGCCTCTGGTGGCCCGCAATAATTGCAAGGCTTATAAAAGCCGAATGCCGTTCCTTAATAGTTAAATTAATAAAGAGTTATTTTAGTAAAAGAAAAATATTCGTAAATTCTAAATTTGACAAAGTTACCTGTAGTATGAAAAGAGGATGCCCGCAAGGCTCTATCATCGGCCCCACGGCGTGGGGCTGGTGTATGGACACCTTTCTGGAGCAATTTCAAACAGATATTGACGATGAGAACGCTGAGGTCATAGCATACGCAGACGATGTGGTTATTTTAGTTAAAATAACTTGAAACAGAAAGGCATTGTTATACAGGTTAACGACAAAAATGATGTAGACCTAATTAAAAAAAGTAATTTAGAGCAAATCGAAATCAAAATGGAAAAAACGAAAAAGATTACTCCATCAATCATTATTTATGATGTTGAAAGTGATTACAAAAAAGAGGAACTTTTGGAAAGTTTTATTAGTAAAAATTTGACTTCTAATTTAATAAAAAACATGCAAGAGACAAATGAAGAAATTGAGTTTAGACATTGCTTTAGGATAAAAGAAAGCAAAGTAAATTGGGTCGTTCAGGTCCCCAGTTATGTTTATACGGATTTGATTAATAAAGGTAAAGTTTTTATGAAATGGCGTGTATATAGATTGAAAGAATTTTACAATACAGCCAGATGCTACAAATGTCACGGGCACGGTCACATTGCCAAATATTGTAACTCTCAAGAACAATTGTGTGAAACTTGTGGTTCTAAGGAACATACAAAAGAAGAGTGTAAAAGGAAAGAAAACCCTATATGTATTAATTGTACTAGGGCCAAAAGAAAAGATACAGGCCATAGTGTAAGAAGTAAAGATTGCCCAGACTACATTAGATATCTGGAGATATTTAAATCTAAAATTAAATGGAGCTAAGGATTGCTCACATAAATGCTCAAACGGCTGCTGCTGTCAATCTTGAACTCATTATGCAGGAATTAAATTTAAATATATTATTAATACAAGAGCCATATATATGTAAAGAAATGGTACTTCTTAAATTTAAATTTTACCGTGCCTCGCGCGTGGTAGAGCCTAGAGTGTTTGTAGAGCGCCTACAGTGTAAGAAAAGAAGTGAGATGTAATAAACTCTAAATGTCGTTTCTTTGTTTACACTGAAACAATTTCTAGTTTATTTGAAAATCCTTGGATTAGATAATTGTCTTAGAAAACGACATTTGTAGTTAAAGAAAAGAAACTGGACATGCTCCAATTCGAATTTGCCGCGATTGCATCAAGCGACAGCAAATCAAAAGTAATAGCCATAACCTCGATAAGTACAGAGAAGGGAAAATGTTTTGTAATGCCAGATGAATATAAAATAATAAACAACCATAAGGAAATTATGAAGATAAGTAATTATACAAAAATAAAAAATAGCTTAAAAAGAAGACATCAAGACCCGAAAAATATGGATAAAATTAGAAGGGGAACTCAAAAAGACATACGTAGATGAAGAGGGGAATATTCAATTTTTAGATCAATATGTAGAAGAAATGGTTATGGAGCAACCTGCAGAGAGAAAAGACAATCTAGAACAAATCCTGGAAAAATTAATAGAAGCCACCGAAAAAAAAGAAGGTCAGCAAACTTTGAAAAACATTGCAGAGAAATTTACCATAGAAAAATTTACAACCAAGAACTCAAATGCAAAGCAATGGATGGAAAATTCTGAAAAAGATTGTATACGATTTAACATAACAAAAGATGAAACAAAGATAGAGATCCTAAGGTTATTTTTAGAGAAACCCTGTCTAGATTGGTACAGCTCAATGGCCACAAAATTAACAGTAAATTCTGAATGGGAAGAGTGGAAAAGAAAATTCATAGAAACATTTGCAAACAGAGGATGGAATATGGTCACATATGCTTTTGCATTTAGATATATTTAGAAGGACCATTAATTGATTATGTAATTGAAAAAGAGAAACTTATACTAGATATAAACCAGTCTATAGACTCCACAACACTGATTGATCTCATTGCAACAGGTCTGCCCGAATTTATCTTAAAGAAAATAGACAGAGATGAACTCAAGGATACCACAGGGTCATTCCACGCCAAATCGATCACTTTTGGACGTCACCATCGGCGATTTTGTTCGAAATGAAATATGTTGTAGTCCATATGGAATTAGGGAGGGGGGGGGGGGTTAAGTCATCATTTTTGCGGTTGACAATTTGTTTAGAAAATACAGGTCTTCAAAGTTTGTAATTTTTGCCATTTTTGCGAAAACGGTCTTTTTTCGGAATTTTTATCTCCGGAACTGTTAGTCCGATTGAGCTACTTCTTTTTTTGTTTTACTCACAAAGCATTGGGCTATTATAAAATAATTTTTTTAACCTCGGTAATTAACTTTATAATGTCGAAAAATATAAACAAATTCTTTTTTTGCGTTTTTTTCGATGAGGGGGCGCAACAACAAAATTTAGAAATATATATGTCCATATTCCTTGAAGTTTCCTCTTCAAAATGAGACTTTCAAAATGATGGACGATTGAAAATTGGCTTCACAATGAGCTGGAAAAGGAGCGGCGTACCCCCGTTTCAGGTAGGCGAGTCGTGCGCTCGGGAACGGGACCGCTATTCTAACCAAACCTTACCAAAACTAACCGGCCATATAGCGGTCCCGCTCCCGAGCGCACGACTCGCCTACCTGAAACGGGGGTACGCCGCTCCTTTTCCAGCTCATTGTGAAGCCAATTTTCAATCGTCCATCATTTTGAAAGTCTCATTTTGAAGAGAAAACTTCAAGGAATATGGACATATATTTTTCTAAATTTTTTTGTTGCGCCCCCTCATCGAAAAAAACGCAAAAAAGGAATTTCTTTATATTTTTCGACATTATAAAGTTAATTACCGAGGTTGCAAAAATTATTTTATAATAGCCCAATCCTTTCTGAGTAAAACAAAAAAAGAAGTAGCTCAATCGGACTAACAGTTCCGGAGATAAAAATTCCGAAAAAAAGGCCGTTTTCGCAAAAATGGCAAAAATTACAAACTTTGAAGACCTGTATCTTCTAAACAAATTGTCAACCGCAAAAATGATGACTTAACCCCCCCCCCCCCTAATTCCATATGGACTACAACATATTTCAGATAGAACAAAATCGCCGATGGTGACGTCCAAAAGTGATCGATTTGGCGTGGAATGACCCCACAGATCTGTCTAACAAAATTAGAAAATACGAAGGTATGATATACAAAAAAAACTATACAAAAACCAAAGATAGTGTTAATCTAAGTCGAACGTCTAGTTCAATGCGTAGTCCATGCCCATACGGGCAATAGGGTTTGGCCGTCTATATCCGGGTTCGATGGTGATCTATGGTTGAACAAAGAATGTGCAATTAGATATCACCCGGAGGAAGCATGCTGGTTTAGAAAAAAAATACCGAATATGAAAAAACCAATAAAACTAAAAATGTAAATAATAACTCTATTATAG
The DNA here is from genome assembly GCA_963583965.1 of Nomada ferruginata. Classification (NCBI taxonomy): domain Eukaryota; kingdom Metazoa; phylum Arthropoda; class Insecta; order Hymenoptera; family Apidae; genus Nomada; species Nomada ferruginata. Next base: position 8,217,837 of record OY757222.1, read on the forward strand.
AAGTAGATTTAAACACAGATGAAAAAAACGAGTAATTACACCATTAATTAAGATCAAACTATTATTAGAAGATAAGTTAGAAATAAGTGGCATTTATGATTCAGGTTCACAGATCTCTTTGATAAATTCGAGACTGATCAAAGTGAAAGAAAATAAAGAAAATGTAAATAATGCATATATGAAAACGGTTAATGGTGTAAAGAAAACGGATGGTTTGATAACTATTAAGATAAAGATTTTTGAAATTGAAGAAGAGATGGATGTATACAGGGTCTACCACGTATCTCGGAACCCATGCGCGCGCAAACTTGAGTAAATTGCAACGTCGCAATGAATCGATACAGGTGTTACGTATGAATAATATTCTCCTTCGCTGCGCTCGCACGCGTCGTTCGATCTTGCGTAGGAACGGAAGACGCCTAAAGATTCATCTCGATACCACACGACGGTTACCCCTTTTAGTATCGACCAACTGCATCGCGACCGATTGGGTGCATTCGTGACCTGACGAAGACTGTGTGCCCTTACCATATATGGAGGCTTCTAACGAACCCCTCCATACATTTCGGGACTATATAAACCCTCCGTTTCTAATCATCTTCGGTTCATAACTACACAGCTACGCGCATAGTCACGTCGCGTTACGCTTGTACAGAGTCGGTTGCATTTCAACGAGAATTGGGCTTACGGCACCAATCAGATAAAGTTAACCCGTTAGAATCCGCATAGTCCGGTTGAAGTTTTTTCGGCATACTTTGTAACCGATCTCAGGCCCCGCATCGCCAGTGCGTCAACACCGTGCAGCTCAGGTAATAATTCACACACTATTTAACTATATCGCGACAATTACACTTGTACAAACAACTGGTTGCAATATAAACTTATAAACTGTTCACCATTAAATCGAGTAAATTCGTTAAGACCTATCTTTACTCCGTAATCCTTTATATTAGTAGTAACGTCCCACACATACAACTTAACCGCTCGAGTTGTATCGATTATTTATTTACGAGTCAAACTAACTTTTCCTGCGACTCCCTGATTTCGCATCAGGTTCGTTCGCACGCCTTATCCAAAACAAGGTAACTACTCCAACCTAGTGGCTCCCCGATTTCGCATCGGGTTCGTCCACGAAACCTAACCCATCCTACAGCTCCCTGGTTTCGCACCAGGTTCGTCTGTATCCTACGGCTCCCTGATTTGGCATCAGGTTCGTCCGTACGTTTACCAAACCTCCGAACAGCTCCCCGGTTTCGCACCGGGTTCGTCTGTGAATAAACCAACCTCCTGCAGCTCCCCGGTTTCGCACCGGGTTCGTCTGCGCACTCTTTCCTAGTGGCTCCCCGATTTCGCATCGGGTTCGTCCACGACGTTTCACCCTCCTGCGGCTCCCTGGTTTCGCACCAGGTTCGTCCGCGCTTGATTCTATTCCTGAGGCTCCCCGATTTCGCATCGGGTTCGTCCTCGCATACATCAATCCCAGCGGCTCCCTGATTTCGCATCAGGTTCGTCCGTGCACCTTACTAATAAATTCTCAACCATATTCCTTGGGTAATATAAACATCGCCGGTCTAGGCGTTGCCCACAGGCCTGGCTCGTAACACAGGCGTCATCTATGAACTGCTGGTGAAGGTATAAAGTCTTGTAGGGGACGCAAGGGTTGGTAAGATTGGAGAGGGGATTGTAAGAATCAACTGGATTGTAAGAAGGGGTAAACACAAATTCAGGCGCGATCGGCAGAGACCGCATTGAAGTCGGACGGCTTGCTCATATTGTAGCCCGAATCCAAATGCTCGAGCCGAGATTTCGATTCCTGTCGGACATAGCCATAGCTGCTGAGCCGCTGGAAACTTTTTTGTCCGACTTCAATGCGGTCTCTGCCGATCGCGCCTGAATTTGTGTTTACCCCTGTTTACCCCTTCTTACAATCCTGTTGATTCTTACAATCCCCTCTCCAATCTTGCCAAACCTTGCGACCCCTACAAAACTTTAACCTTCACCAGCAGTTCATAGATGACGCCTGTATCGATTCATTGCGACGTTGCAATTTACTCAAGTTTGCGCGCGCATGGGTTCCGAGATACGTGGTAGACCCTGTATATAGTTGAAAAGGAAGATTTTGAAGATTTCATTATAGGGTTAGATATGACAACAAAATTTAGCCTAACCCAAAACGAAAAATTGGAGATAAAACAGAAAAACAAAACCGATATAAAAGAAATACAAAATAAAATTGAGGAAAACTCAACAAATAAAGAAAATGAAGATAAAAAGATAGAAATGTATTCGATAAACTTTAACGAACACATACAAGAAGGAGAATTTGAAATTACAATAGACCATTTGGACGACCAAAAGAAAAAGGAAATAGAAAAAATAATAAAAGAATACAAAACAGTTTTTGCAAAAGATAAATACGACATTGGAACGGTTAGAAATTATGAAGCCCATATAGACTTACTAGTTGATAAATACTGTAGTAAACGACCATATAGATGCACGATAGAAGATAGAAGAGAAATAGAAGAGCAGATATCAATGTTACTAAAACAAAATTTAATAGAAGAATCCTACAGCCCTTTTGCAGCCCCGGTAACACTGGCATTTGAAAAAGACGAAAATAAAAGATCGAGGTTATGTATAGACTTCAGAGAATTAAACAAAATTGTTTTACCACAGGCCCAACCATTTCCATTAATAGATGATTTAATAATAAAGACAAGAAATTGTAAATACTTTACTACACTAGATATAAACTCAGCCTTTTGGTCAATACCACTACGGATTGAGGATAGAAAAAAGACAGGATTTGTCACTCAGGATGGACAATTTCAATGGACCTGTCTACCATATTGATCAAAAACATCACCAGCGATTTTTCAACGAATTTTAAGCAACGTTTTAAGGAAACATGGACTAACAGGATTTGCGGTAAATTACATTGATGATATTTTAATATATTCACCAGCCTTTCAAGAACACATAAACCACGTAAAACAGGTGTTAGAAGCAATAATAAAAGAAGGTTTTAGACTAAAATTTAAAAAATGTACATTTGCCTCAGACTCGGTAAAATATCTTTAACTCAGTAAGACCTCTGAAGGATAATGTAACTTCAATAAAAAATCTCCCAACCCCAAAGACACAAAAAAACATTAGACAATTCTTAGGGAAAATCAATTTTTATAATGAATACATACCGAAAAGTGCAATAATATTAGATCCATTACATAAATTATTAAGGAAAAACGAGAAATTTGTATGGACAGAAAAATGTGAAAAATCTTTTAGACAAATAAAACAACCTTTATGCTCCCAACCGGTATTGGAGATATTTGACAAAGATTTACCAATAAAAATCTATACAGATGCATCTTTAGAGGGTATTGGGGCAATATTAAAACAAACACAACCGAATAATAAAGATAAGCCAGTGGCATACTTTTCAAAAAAACTAAACGAAGTTCAAAAAAGAAAAAAGGCCATATACTTGGAGTGTCTAGCTATAAAGGAAGCTGTGAAATACTGGCAACACTGGCTTATAGGGAAACCGTTTACTATACAGGCTCCGGCGGAGTATTTCATCCCGCGTTTAATGGGGGGTTGGTGGGGTGATTCTGAACAACTTTTTCCTTTACCAAAATGTTGGTTAAAGCTTTGTTTTTGAGTTATTAACGAAAAACCCTGGCCAATCAGAGCGCTCGGGCGCGTGGCCGTCAACGGATCTCAACCTCGATCGTGGTCGTGAACGAACGCATTGGTACGTTATGTTACGATTTGGATAAATAATGTTAGAAAAAGTTAGACTTACCAATTCGTCCACGTATTAACCTGCTCCGACGGCAGTGGGTCATTGACACTGGGTCATTGTGTCGATCCTGACCTTCCACAACATCTGATTCTACAGCCGTGTCGATGCACGGTCACTTTTCTAGCACGGTCACTTCACTTAACAGTCACTTTCACTTTTTGGAACGATTTATCCTTCCTGCGTTTAAAACATTGTGGCTCCGAAAGGCACCCAATGCAATTGTGGCACCCAATACAAACATTTGGTTGTACTCCTGGTTTGAACGATACATCTTGCTCGTAAGAATAGTCGAATGACTCTGCCAGCTTAAGCGTTTCCTAGGTTCTACATAGATGAACATTCGTTAAGGAAGGGATATTGTTATAATAGAATGCAGAGGAAATGTTTCTTACTGGAACGCTTAAGTGGCTAGCAGTTTTGGCGTCAACCTCCACTACACGAAAGAATACCCATGCGCTCTAGGGGGTCGCATGGTTTTCGTAACTACGAACTCCGATTGCGAAGAGAGACCACACACACCAGACAGTGTGGGATTACACTGTTCGAGAAATTTCAGTAGAAGCGGAATTCGTAGTTACGAAAGCCATGCGAACCCCTAGAGCGCATGGGTATTCTTTCGTATAGTGGAGGTTGACGCCAAAACTGCTAGCCACTTAAGCGTTCCAGTAAGAAACATTTCTTCTGCATTCTATTATAACAATATCCCTTCCTTAACGAATGTTCATCTATGTAGAACCTAGGAAACGCTTAAGCTGGCAGAGTCATTCGACTATTCTTACGAGCAAGATGTATCGTTCAAACCAGGAGTACAACCAAATGCTTGTATTGGGTGCCTTTCGGAGCCACAATTTTTTAAACGCAGGAAGGATAAATCGTTCCAAAAAGTGAAAATGACTGTTAAGTGAAGTGACCGTGCTAGAAAAGTGACCGTGCAAGAAAAGTGACCGTGCACCGATACGGCTGTAGCATCAGATGTTGTGGAAGGTCAGGATCGACACCATGACCCACTGCCGTTGGAGCAGCTTAATACGTGGACGAATTGGTAAGCTTAACTTTTTCTAACATTATTTATCCAAATCGTTTTTCTTAAAACACAATTTATCCACCTGAAAACGTGCTGTTAAACAAAAAATAATTCATCAGTAATAAAATACTTTATTCCTTTCGGATAAGGAATAAAAGTATCGAACACTTATTAGTTTATTTGTTCTTCATGAATATCGAATAATTCCACATTATTCTTAATTTAAGACGATGTAACATATGCCGTACGCTTCCCTGGATATCCACGTTGTCCCGAGCGCGGTTGAGAGCCACGCGCCCGGGCGCTCTGATTGGCCACTGTTTTTCGTTAATAACTCAAAAACGAAGCTTTAACCAACATTTTGGTAATGGAAAAAGTTGTTCAGAATCACCCCACCAACCCCCCATTATACGCGGGATGAAATACTCCGCCGGACCCTGTATACTCAGACCACAAACCTTTAGAGAATATGAATATAAAAGCTAGAACAGATGAAGAGCTGGGAGACCTAACGTATTATCTATCTCAATATGATTTCGTAATAAAATACATACCAGGTAAAGAAAACTTAGAAGCAGACTGTTTGAGCAGAAACCCCGTATTAGAATCAGAAGATAACAGAGAGGAATTAATGAAGGTAGTAAATTTTATAAAAATAGAAGATATAATGACGGACCAACAAAAAAACGAAACAATAAGACAAAAACAAAATTTGATACAAAAAAACGAAATTTATTATAAAAAGATAAAAAAAAGAGAGAAAATTATCCTATCAGAAGAATTTAGCAAAAAACTTATAAAACAGATGCATGGAGATCTATGTATGCCACATAGGAATCAGACAGTTTCAGAAAAAAATAAGTCCAATATATACAGCGAAAAATTTAACAAGAAATATAACAAACATTTGTAAAAACTGCGAAACCTGCAAAAAAAATAAATCAAGAGGCCAAGGAAAATATGGATCATTGTCACAACTAGGACCAGCAACAAAACCATTCGAAATAATGTCTATAGATACAATTGGTGGTTTTGGGGGATCCAGATCCACAAAAAAGTATCTACATCTTTTAGTGGATCACTTTACACGATACGCCTTTATCGCAACCTCAAAAACGCAGGGTGCGAGTGATTTTATTAAACTACTGAAGAATGTACTAGAAACAGATGAAATTGTAGTGATTCTCACGGATCAATAGCCTGGAATCAATTCTAGAGAATTTAAAGAGTTTCTGGATAGGAATAATGTAAAACTAATTTTTACTGCAGTTAACACACCATTCTCGAACGGTTTGAACGAAAGATTAAATCAGACGCTAGTCAATAAAATAAGGTGTAAGATGAACGAAAAAGAAGGGAAAAAAGCTTGGACAACGGTAGCGAAAGAATGTGTAGATAAATATAATGAGACAGAACACTCAGTCACGGACTTTGCCCCAAAATACTTACTAGATGGTACAGATGTGACAATCTTACCAAATGAATCGAAGATAAAGAAGAAGGAAGATAATTGGATTGAGCACACAAAAATAGCATTAGAAAACACAATAAAATCACACAACTACAATAAAAAATTATTCGATAAAAACCGAAAGCAATATGAATTCAACATTGGAGACAAAGTCTATGTAGAGAACGGAAGCAGACTAAATAGAAGAAAGTTAGATGAACTAAAAATTGGTCCATTTGAAATAATAGAGAAAATATCAAATTCTATTTACAAAATCAACACTGGAAAAAAGAAAACAGAATCAACTATTTTTCATATAACCAAGTTACAACCAATTAGAACAGAAGAAGAGGAGACGGACGACGAAGAACACGAGGAAAACATGTAAAGAAAAATTGTTGAGGATTTTCACCCCGGGTGGGGGAGATGTAAAGAAATGGTATTTCTTAAATTTAAGTTTCACCGCGCCTCGCGCGTGGTAGAGCGTAGAGTGTTTGTGGAGGGCCTAGAGTGTAAGAAAAGAAGTGAGATATAATAAACTCTAAATGTCGTTTCTTTGTTTACACTGAAACAATTTCTAGTTTATTTGAAAATCCTTGGATTAGATAATTGTCTTATATATATATAAGAATTTAGTTCGGGGATATAATTCCCCGAATCTACGGAAAATTCAACCCATGGGCGAACACCCATGGGTAGCAGCCGTGGTCAAATATGATAAATTGGAAATTTTAACCTTTCCGGGCTATAGTGATCACGTTATGTTTTTTAAAGTTATTACCGAAAATCATTCCTTTTACATTATAAATGTGTATTGCCAGTTTTCCTTGCAGTTGACGCCATTTTTTAATCATGTTGATAGAATATGAAGAGATTTTGAAGGAGAATATTTTATAATTACCATGGACTCTAATAGTAAGTCGCAGAACTGGCACTCGGGTGAAACAGATGAAAGAGGGAGGATTCTTGAAGAATTTATATTTACCAACGATTTACATGTTGTCAATGAACCTAATAATATTTCCACGTTTATTTCGAGTAATGGAGAGTCGAATATCGACATTACGCTGATTAATTCAAATTTCACAAGTTTTATTCAAGAGTGGCGTGTTTTGCCTATTTGTACCACAAGTGACCATAATCTTATATTTTTCAAAATTATAAAATTGAGAAGCAATATTAGAAATAAAATCTGGGAAAAAGTAGAGCCATTTAACTTGAAAAAAGCGGACTGGGAAAGATTTGATAAACAATTAAGAGAAAAATTTGATGAAAACAAAATAAAAGATTTAAAAGATAAACACCCAGATGAAGCGGTGGAAATATTTAATAAAACGCTTAACTTGTGCTGCGAGAATTCCATCCCTAAGACACGTATAAATAATAACTCTGTTCCATGGTGGAATGATAATTTGAAAAACTTAAGAAAAGAAGTAAATAATTCCAAAAAACAATTAATACGTGCTAAAAGATTTAATTTTGTCAATCTAATCTCAGAATACACAAACAAATATAGAATAATTAGAAACAAATATGTAGGCACAATTAAAAAGCTGAAGACTCAAACTTGGAAGAATTTCGTTACTAAGGTGGGTAATAAAGACCCATGGGGTATAATTTACAAAATTGTCCGAAACAAAATTAGAAAAGATGAATTTTTCAGCTCTGTAAAACTTTCAACGGGTGAAATTACAAAGGGATGGAGAGAAACAGTAGAAGCTATTTTAAATAAATGCGTACCTGAAGATAATATAGAAAATGAAACAATTAGACAACAATTAACAAGAACAGCAAATCAATAATACTCTAACTGTAACCTTGAGCCAGATATATCCGAAGATGAGATTTCTGCGTCAATCAAAAAGTGTAAACGAAACAAGGCCCCTGGTATAGATCTTTTTCAGGCGGAATTGCTTTTTGAGGTTTGGAATAGTGACAGAACTCAGATGTTAAATTTGTTCAACAATTGCCTCAGAAATCGAATATTTCCTAATCAATGGAAGATTGCAAAATTATAAATTATTTTAAAAAATCCAAATAAAGACAAATCTTTAATAGACTCCTATAGACCGATTGCACTTGTACCAGCAATGAGCAAAATTTTTGAAAGAATTATTTTGGAACGAATAAACGAACAATATAGAATTAATAATTTGGAAAACCAAAGACAGTTTGGCTTTAGAACAAACAAATCTACAGAAGATGCTCCTGTCACATTTAAATTGGGAATTTTAGATACAAACAAAAAATATGTTCTGGGAATTTTCATCGATATTGAGGCTGCTTTTGACTGCCTTTGGTGGCCTGCTACAATAAATAGATTAGTTAAAGCTGAATGTAGCACAAATCTAATAAATATTATTATAAGCTATTTTAAACATCGAAAAATGATAGTAGAGTCAAAATTTGAAAGAGTTGTCAAAAAAATGAAAAAAGGATGCCCTCAAGGTTCTGTCACTGGCCCCATGGCGCGGGGCTGGTGCATGGACCCTCTTCTAGATATGTTACAACAAGACATCGATTCCTCTCATGTTGATTGCATTGCGTATGCTGATGATCTAGCGTTAACAATAAAAGGTGATTCGAGAAAAGAACTGGAACAGTTCTCCAAAAGAGCCATAGATATTGTATCAATATGGTGTGAGGAACATAAACTAAAAATATCGATGAGTAAAACCACTGCAGTTTTATTAAAGGGTAGATTCGACCGAGAAAGAATGCCAATTATTTAAGTTAATAACGAAAAAATCAAATATTCAATCAGGACAAAATATTTAGGCATAATTATAGACGAAAGATTAAAATTTGTAGAACACGCAAAATATCTCCGAGAAAAGATAATAAAATTTACAATGACTATAAGGAGAGTTACAAGGGAAAGTTGGGGGTTGAAAGGTCACATTTTGAATATATTGTATAATGCAGTTCTTTTGCCTATTATTAGATATGGTTCGGGTTTTTGGTTCGAAAATGTCCAGAATGTTCATATAACAAGACACTTATTAGCCACGCAAAGAATTTTTCTACTAATTATTACCAAGGCGTGCAGAACAACATCAACTGTAGCAACGCAGACAATCGCAGGAGCTATGCCGCTGGACTTAAAAATAATAGAACAGGTAATAATTAACAAAATCAAAAAGAATAAATCAATCAAGTGGAAAACTTATGAATATGAAGAAATAGATAATTTACAGATAAATACAAATTTAAAAAGAATAGAAAACGAAAAGAAAAGAGTCAAAGAAATAATGATTGGTGAATAGCAGCTCCGCTGGGATCAAGAAAATAGAGGTAGAATTACTTATGAATTTATAAAAGATGTCAGATTCGCAATTAAAAATAAATGGTTCCACCCTGGACGCTTTGGTGTCTATATGATGACTGGATACGGTCCTATTAAAAGTTCTTTGTATAGCAATTTTCTAGACCAATTAAACCTATTTTAGATCAAGTTGGTGACCTACTTTTGCGGCTTAGTGGCAAACGAATTGTAATTTTAGCTGATTCGAACGCATGGTCGGAGTCATGGTATTCGCATGAGACAAATGAACGAGGAAGGATCATGGAGGAATTTATTCTTGTCAATGATCTCATTATTATAAATGAACCGGATAATGTTCCAACTTATGCTACGTCAATTGGGGAGTCGAATATTGATTTAACTCTTTCCAGTCCTAATTTCGTTGCTGAACTTTCCGATTGGAAAGTCAGCTCAGAATGCACAACCAGTGATCACAATCTGATTATTTTTAATATAAACATGAACAAAAAGAAAGATAATTCTAGTATTTGGCACGAAGAAAAAATATATGACTTAAAAAAGGCTGATTGGGAATTATTTGAGAAAAAAATCAGATTTGAATTTGATGAAAATATTATTGAGAAATTGAAAGATTCCCCTAATGAATCGATAAGCATATTTAATAAATGTTTGACAAAATGTTGCGATGCCTCGATTCCGATTAGGAAAACATTTATCGGAGCGGTTCCTTGGGGGAACAATGAATTAGGTCAACTGAGGAAAAATGCAAGAAAATTTAAAAAACAACTTTTGCGTGCAAAATGTTTAAATTATGATAGCCTGATTCCGCAATATACTGAGAGGTATAGAATCGCTAGCAATCAGTATGTCGCTACAATCAAAAAGACCAAGAAAAACACTTGGAAAAATTTCGTCACTACTGAGGGTAACAAAGACACTTGGAGATTATTTTCAAGATTATTAGACATAAGGTTAAAAAAGATATTTACTTAAGTTCCTTGAAACACCCTTCGGGAGAATTTACTCATTCCTGGAAAGAAACAGTCGATTTGTTGATAGATAAGTGTGTTCCAAGGGACGAAATTAATTCTGAACTTGATGTGCACAAAAATATTAGAAATAGTAATAAAGAATATATTAATTACAATTTGGAGCCTTATATTACTATAGATGAATTTCAAATTCCCTTAAAAAATGTAAAACTCGAAAAGCCCCCGGTTTTGATCATTTTCAATCAGAAATTATTGTGGCGCTGTGGAATGTGAATAAAGAAATAATTTATAATATTTTTAATAATTGTTTGAGAAATTGTACTTTTCCGGTGTTGTGGAAGAAGGCTAGGCTTAAAATTATTTCAAAAGATGTTAATAGAGATAGAATAATGTTAAATTCATACAGGCCTATTGCGCTTCTTCCTGTATTCGGAAAGATATTCGAAAGAATAATTGTAAACAGAATCCAGATGAATTATAAGAGCTATGAGTTAGAAAATAGTAGGCAGTATGGATTTAGAACTGGTAGGACTACGGAGGATGCTCTAGTTACTTTAAAAAGCGGAATAATTGATGATGAAATTAAATATATAATAGTTATTTTCATTGATATAGAATCCGCGTTTGATAGTTTATGGTGGCCAACTATCATTTCTAGATTAACGGATGCAAAATGTAGCTCCAGTATTATTAAAATCATTAAAAGTTATTTTCATAATAGGAAACTGGTTATTTCGTCTAAATTCAATTTTGTCTCGAGGAAAATGCAGAAGGGTTGTCCGCAGGGGTCCATCATCGGCCCTATGGCTTGGGGCTTGTGTATGGACTCCCTGTTGAACGGATTGAATACTGGAGCTAATAATAATCAGTTTACAGAAGCAATAGCATATGCAGATGATTTGGCCCTTACAGTAAAAGGAAACTCTAGAGCAGAATTAGAAAGACATGCAACTGAGGTGTTGAATATATTATCGTTATGGTGTGTAAAACACAAATTAAATATTTCAGTAAGTAAAACTTGATGAGGATATAACTTCACACGGGGCATGCCAATAAATGAAGCAACAATATACACATGCTATTGTAGGATGCCAAAGTCGATGTGAGCAAATGTGACGAGTGTGTGTGTGTGTGTGTCTGTATGTTTCGTCGGGTCCCTGACCCGGCAGCGGCGCGAACGAAGAAACAAGGAAAGACAACAATAAATAATAAGCGAAAAAGGTCGAGGCGTAACGGCCAAAAGTAAAAAGGGACCGGGAAAGCAGTCGTGGTCGAAATAGCGAACGGAGCGGTGAAAGTAATCTACGAATAGGCGAGAATAACTAGCGGTCGGCGTTAAGGTGTAGCTTGTATGTGTTCTTAGGGTTAAGTATTTTTTAAATATATATACTATAACTAGAGTTGTGTCGTGTGTGACTTTTGTTGGTACCGTGATTCCGCCATACCCCGCCAGTACCGTAAATCCCACACATTTTTGGGGGCTCGTGCGGGATTTTCGCAAGAACAACGTGTGGACTCAATACTGTGGGAGTGAAAGCCGAGTTGATAGGACGGCTGTACGAGGAAGACCCTACAGGCAAATGGGTGTTCGAGGACGGCAGAAGGGAGCCGGAGGTGCGGGAGGACCCGCCCGTCGGCGAGCTCGTAGGCGGACGGAGGGAAGTCGAAACGGTGCAGGCCCCGATTGCGGCCGCAAGCGACGAAGCCATCCGAAATCGGCTCGAGCTGGACCATCTCCGGCGGGAAAGGGCCCTATGGGAGAGAGAGTGGGAGGTGATGCTGCGCGAACTGGCGTTGGCGCGGGGAATGGACCGCATGAGTGTGTCCGAGGAGGAGCGGCCGGCGACATTAAATAGGCGTGCGCGAGTAGGCGTTAAAACGGTGGCGGAACTGCTAGGTTATTTCAGTGGAAAGTCGGAGGACTTCCCGACCTGGGCGAAACAGCTGCGTGTGCTGAAATCGACGTACGGGTTAGGCGACGACGAAGCAAAGATCTCATGAGAGCGGAGCGTTACGTCAAAATCGGGGCGCCGCGTTTACAGGGGGGCGAGGTGGCTTTCCGGGGGGTCGGAACGTCGGTAAACCACACGCTAGGCAAATTCGTGACGCGCCTTTTTGTCGACGAGAACAGCTACCCGGTAGCAATACACGTAGTGGCAGACGCATTATTAAAACACGATCTGCTCGTCGGTACGGACTTTTTAAATTCGGTAGACGTGACGATAAGCCGGGGCGTAGTAACCATAGGGGCGAGCAAACGAGAATCCGTCGGCGATAACGAAATGGCGGAGATATGTTGCATCGAATATGACAACAGTCCTCCAGTTGTGGATTTGTCACACCTGGGAGATACTGCGTTCAGGCGAGAAGTGCAGGAAAAAATCGACAGCTACGTCCCCGAAAAATCGCGCGAAATAGACGTAAAGATGAATATCGTGCTAAAAGACGACGAGCCCGTTTACCAGAGAGCGCGACGTCTGTCCCCGGCGGAAAGGCAAACGGTGAACGAGCAGGTTTGGGAGTGGCTGCGAAATAAGATTGTACAGCCATCGATCTCGGAGTACGCCAGCCCAATCGTACTCGTAAAAAAGAAAGACGGTTCGGCGCGATTGTGTGTAGATTTCCGAAAATTAAATAAAAAAGTTGTAAGGGATCGTTATCCCCTGCCCTTAGTGGAGGATCAGCTGGATGCATTGCAAGGGGCGAAAGTGTTCAGCACACTAGATTTGAAAAACGGATTTTTTCACGTATCATTGACCGAGGGTAGCCGAAAATTTACCTCGTTTGTTGTGCCGGATGGGCAATATGAATTTTTGCGAGTACCGTTTGGGCTGTGCAACTCGCCCGCAACTCGACCTCATCAACAAAAAAATTGTGTTAGCATACATGGACAATCTGATTATACCGTCGCGCGATGTCATAAGCGGAATACGGAGTCTCGATAGAGTGTTGTCGGTAGCTAGAGAAGTCGGGCTTGACATAAATTGGAAGAAGTGTAGGATATTACAACCGAAAGTTGAATTCCTCGGGCACGTAGTGGAGAACGGGGAAATACGGCCGTCCGAAGGGAAAACAGATGCTGCACGTGGACGCTCTGAGCCGAAATCCGCTGCCAACGTGCCTAGTAATAAGCGAAGAAGGGGACGCCATGACGGGGAAAATGCGGAGGGCGCAACAAGACGACGAGAGAGTGCGAAGAATTTTGGAGTTGGCTACCGAAGGGAAGATGGACGAATATCTGACGAGAGGAGGCCTCCTGTTCAAAGTTGTCGATGACGATATGCGTTTGGTAGTGCCGAAGAGCCTACAGACACAGATCATACGGCGCATACACGAGAGGGGCCATTTCTCGATAGCCAAGACGGAGACCATGGTAAGGAAGGACTACTGGTTCCAGGAACTCCGACCCAAGGTGGAAAAAATAATTAGGAACTGCGTGGACTGTATACTGGCGGAGAGGAAGATGGGGAAACAAGACGGGTTCCTTACTCCAATCGAGAAAGGCGAGGTGCCGCCGGATACGTACCACATCGACCATTTGGGACCCTTGCCGTCGACGAAGAAATCCTACCGCCCCATACTAGTCGTCGTCGACGCGTTCACCAAGTTCGTATGGTTATACAGGGTGGCCCAGAACTCGCGCGGTATTTTTAAAAACGGGGTAGCTGAGTTGATTCTGAACAACTTTTTCCTTGACCAAAATATTGTTTGAAGCTTCGTTTTTTAGTTATTAACGAAAAACACTGGCCAATTACAGCGCCCGTATAGCTTGAGCTCAGTCACAATCGCGCGCGGCCGTAATCGGGTGCATCGAGGGGCACCGTACGGCAAATATTACAATCGTCTTACATTAAGAATAATGTGTAATTCTTCGTTATTCATGAATAACAATTTAATTAACAAGTCGTTTAATAACTGTTCCATACTTTTATTCGTTTTCCGAAACGAATAAAGTGTTTTATTAATTATGAAAAAAGTGTTTGGATGATTAATCTTAGAAAAGTGTAGTTAAATAAACTTATCCATTCGACCGCGAATTTACCTGCTTCGACGGTGTCTTGCCATATGGTCATTGTACCGATCCTGACCTATTTTTAGAATTTAAATGCCACGTCCCGGCAATCGATACAGATCTGATTCGCACTTGTTTCCACACGCACGCGACACGCACATTAACGAACGTAGGCGCGATGTATTGCAAACGGTCATGGCGCACGGAGGCCTTCTCGTCGCCAACCGATCACGCTGCACGCATCAACACGACATCAAGGGCCGATCCCACGCCATGTGATCGGTTTCTGTCGCCAATTCTCCACTAAACGTGGAAACCATAAATCGGCCCTTCAAGTCGTGTTCTGCGTGCAGCAAATGGAAAGAAATTTAAAATTTGGATAAACTTACCCATTCGTCCACGAATTAACCTGCTTCCACGGAAGTGGGTAGCACCTTTGGAGCCATCAATCGGCACCTTTCGGAGCCACATTTTTTTAAATATTGAAACGTAGAAACAGTAATTCGTTTAAAGTATACAAACTGAAATTTGACCGTGCAAGAAAACTGACCGTGAGTGAAGTGAGTTCACCGGCTTGGCCGTAAAATCAGATGTTCGGAGACACAGTTTTTTAAACGTAGGGAACAATAAATCGTTCTAAAGTATCTAAAGTATACAAAAATTTCAAAGTGGCAGTGAAAGTGAGCGTGATGTGAAGTGAAGTTAAGTGACAGTGCTAGAAAACTGACTGTAAGTGAAATGAGTTCACCCACCCGGCCGTATCATCAGCTGTTCAGGATTGAATCGACAGGTCAGGATTAACCCGGTGTCGACTACCCACTTCCGTGGAAGCAGGTTAATTCGTGGACGAATGGGTAAGTTTACCCAAATTGTAAATTTTTTTCCATTTGCTGCACGCAGAACACGACTTGAAGGGCCGATTTATGGTTTCCACGTTTAGTGGAGAATTGGCGACAGAAACCGATCACATGGCGTGGGATCGGCCCTTGATGTCGTGTTGATGCGTGCAGCGTGATCGGTTGGCGACGAGAAGGCCTCCGTGCGCCATGACCGTTTGCAATACACCGCGCCTACGTTCGTTAATGTGCGTGTCGTGTGCGTGTGGAAACAAGTGCGAATCAGATCTGTATCGATTTCCGGGACGTGGCATTTAAATTCTAAAAATAGGTCAGGATCGGTACAATGACCATATGGCAAGACACCGTCGAAGCAGGTAAATTCGCGGTCGAATGGATAAGTTTATTTAATTACCCTTTTCTAACATTAATCATCCAAACACTTTTTTCATAATTAATAAAACACTTTATTCGTTTCGGAAATCGAATAAAAGTATGGAACAGTTATTAAACGACTTGTTAATTAAATTGTTATTCATGAATAACGAAGAATTAAACATTATTCTTAATGTAAGACGATTGTAATATTTGCCGTACGATGCCCCTCGATGCACCCGATTACGGCCGCGCGCGATTGTGACTGAGCTCAAGCTATACGGGCGCTGTAATTGGCCAGTGTTTTTCGTTAATAACTAAAAAACGAAGCTTCAAACAATATTTTGGTCACGGAAAAAGTTGTTCAGAATCACCTCAGCTACCCCGTTTTTAAAAATACCGCGCGAGTTCTGGGCCACCCTGTATACGACGAAGACGACGAATACCAGCGAGGTCGTACAACGACTGGAGAAATAGGCGGGGATATTTGGGAATCCACGACGCATTATCTCCGATAGAGGCACCGCATTTACGTCGGGGGAGTTCAAGGATTATTGTAAGAAGGAGAAAATTGAACACTCGCTGATCGCGAAAGGAGTGCCGCGGGGTAATGGGCAAGTAGAACGGGTTAATCGGACGCTCATTCCCCTCCTCCCAAAGTTGGCAGCACCAAAACCAGATGAATGGTACAAATATTTACAGGCGGTACAAAAATATTTGAACGCGGCTCACCATCGGAGCATAGGTACCACGCCGTTCCAACTGTTTTTTGGAGCGCGGATGCGAGCAAAGGACAATGCACCGATCCGGGAAATGTTGGGACAAGAATGGGCGACGATGTTCCAGGAGAAAAGAGATGTAGATCGAGCGAAAGCCAAGGCGAACATTGCGAAAGTGCAAGAGGAAAACCGGAGGACGTACAACAAAAGGAGAAAAGAGGCTAGAACGTATTGCGATCGAGAGCTCGTCGCGATCAAACGGACCCAAACAAGGCCCGGACTGAAGTTGGCGGCAAAGTATTTAGGTCCGTATCGCATCGTGAAAGTGTTGCGACATAACAGATACGTGGTAGAGAAGGACGGAATCCACGAAGGGCCGCAGCAAACAACCACCGTGGCGGACCACATGAAACCATGGATCCAAACGGACACGGACATGAGTGGCGGAGAAAGCGAGCCGGAGAATGATGCATCTGAGGGCAGATGCTAGACCAGGATGGCCGAGTGTAGGATGCCAAAGTCGATGTGAGCAAATGTGACGAGAGTGTCTGTGTGTGTGTGTCTGTATGTTTCGTCGGGTCCCTGACCCGGCTGCGGCGCGAACGAAGAAACAAGGAAAGACAACAATAAATAATAGGCGAAAAAGGTCGAGGCATAACGGCCAAAAGTAAAATGGGACCGGTAAAGCAGTCGTGGTCGAAATAGCGAACGGAACGGTGAAAGTAATCTACGAATAGGCGAGAATAACTAGCGGTCGGCGTTAAGGTGTAGCTTGTATGTGTTCTTAGGGTTAAGTATTTTTTAAATATATATACTATAACTAGAGTTGTGTCGTGTGTGACTTTTGTTGGTGCCGTGATTCCGCCATACCCCGCCAGTACCGTAAATCCCACACTATAATTACTTATATTACTTTAATTTTGATATACAACTGATATAAAAAGGTTCGATGTGCGCTTTACATATACGTATTACATACTGGGTAGAGGAACTATATATTAGAACAAAGGAAGTATCGCGACTATGCGCGCGCAATAATGGAACAAAAGAAACATAACTACGGCGTGCTTATTGCCGCGTAATTATGAATCGTCCAACACGCCCCCTCAAGAAGCACGTCCAGATTTGAGACAATTCTCCCTAAGATAACAGCCGAGTTCATTTATGCATCTTCAATGTGTTACTCGTGCTAACGGCTTGGTTAAAATGTCCGCAGTCATTTGTCCCGACGGGACATGTTTAAGAATAACCAGCCCCTTTTCTACTGCATCTCGAACAAAATGATGCCGAATGTCTATATGCTTAGTTCGTGAATGATATACAGGATCACTAGCTAAGCATCTTGCCCCATTAGCTTCTTATCGGACTTGGTGTATTTAATTCCAAGAGTCTTCGTACCTGCTAGATACCTTAAGATCCGATTTGCAGCTTTCATGTCCTGCGGTTTCGGGTCATTTACAACTTGAGCAAGCCTAGATACTGTATTTGATATATCTGGTCTGATACCTACAGCCAGATACATGAGCGAGCCTATTAGCTCGCGATAATCTCGATTAATCCCTATTTTATTTGTGCAAGCATTATTTGAGATTTTTGGCGTACCGTTTTCTGAGTGAGTTGCTTTCAACTCTGCCGGAGTCATTATTGGATTGCAACTACTCATCCCATATCGAATTAAAATATCATTTATATAACCTTGCTGACTCACCATGACAAAATTATGTCCTTGACTAATTTCTAAACCTAGGCAGTATTTTGCCAATCCCAAATCTTTCACATCAAATTCGTTAGCTAAATTTGACTTAACCTCGTCTACGCACGCATTATCGGTGGATGCAATGAGTAGATCATCCACATAAACAATCAATCAAATGATATGGTCATTTCGTCTTGCATGGTACATGCATGGCTCTCCCTTTGTAGTTTGGAGACCAATTTTCTTCAATTTTTGGGTAAGTGTCTCATACCACTTCCTGCCTGCTTGGCGTAATCCATATAACGCCTTCTTCAATTTGCATACGCTTTCACCCTCTTTAAGCTAACGCAGCATCTGATTTGATCGCCTTTTTATCACGTTAGTAGTATTCTTGCGTTCGCTCAACGACTTTAGCCCTTCCTGAAATATATCTGGAACTTCCATAAATACATCTTCTTCGAGCGACCCATTTAAATACGCTGTTACTATATCAAATTGTCTGATTTTAATGCCCAAATGTGCAGACAATGCGAGCAAAAGTCGGACTGATTCCAGTCTAGCTACCGGAGCGAATGTCTGACTATAATCTATACCGTGTCGCTGACTGTACCCCTTTGCTACAATTCGTGCTTTTCATTTGTCTAGACTCCCATCCTCATTATACTTATTCGTAAGGACGATACGGCTACCTATAACATTTCGGGCTTCTGATCTTTTAACAATTTCTACAGTGTCATTCTTTACCAGATTCTCCACTTCCGAAATGATTGCACGTTTCCAGTCTTCTCGTTCCGACGAAGATAAGACTTCATTCAAGGAGAATTCAGCAGTTCCAGCGAATGTGCCGGATTCTATATTTTGTACTTGTTCATTTTGCACATTGCTTACAACCTCTTCCTCAGGCGCTGGAAGTTGTTGAAATAATTTCCTCGGTCTTCCACGGTTTCCCGTGCGAATCAACTTGGGACGTCCACGCCCCCTGCGATTGTCATTCCTTTTAATTCGTGCGGTCTCAATCGATGACCTTGGAGTACTTCCTGTAACCAAAATTGGAGACGAGATCGGCGAGCTCGACCTCTCTATGTGAATATCAACATCTATTAATTTTTCGTTGACAGTATCATTTTGTATGTCGTTTTTAACCCTTTCGCTATGAACACCGACTATCGTCGGCGGCCGCGCGACGTGCTGTGTGTACGGATGCCGGTTATAGTCGGTGTCCGCGCGATGTGCTGTGTGTACGGGTGCCGACTATAATCGGCGTCCGCGAAGCCATCTACGCTGACCATTAGAAAACAGATGTGCACACTGCGCGGCGCGGTACCCCGTTCAGTGGCACTACTCCCGCGGAACGGACTGCCGTAGCGAAAGGGTTAATAGTTCCAACGTTTTTATCATAACTATCTATATTCTCTTGAAGTGTTTCTCGAAATTTTACATCTCGTGCAACTATATACTTTCTCTCATGTGGTAACCAAACTTTGTATCCTTTAGTTACTCGTGAATATCCTACAAATATTCCTTTTAGTGTTCTCTCGGAAAATTTGTCCTTTGTCGGGTCCTTATTGAGTACGTACACCGGAACTCCGAACGTTCTCAAATGAGACAAATTTGGCAGCACACCTTGCCATTTTTCATATGACGTTTTACCATTTATGCTACTCGACGGACATCTATTACGGATATAGCAGGCGGTTGAAATTGCATCTGTCCAAAACATTGATTGCATTCCTGATTCTAATAGTAAACAACGAGCCATATCCACCAGCGTCCTATTCAAGCGCTCGGCAACACCATTTTGTTGCGGAGTTCGAGCTACAGTTAATCTGCGTTCAATTTCAGCAGTTTCAAGTAATCTGTCGAATTCATAATTGAGATATTCACCCCCATTGTCAGATTGCACGCACTTGATCTTCCTTCCAAGGTGGTTTCCGCCTCTACCCTTGTATGCTTTAAAAGCCTCTAAGACACCAGCTTTTGTCTTAAGAAAATAAACTTCGCATCATCTTGTGCTATCGTCAATAAATGTGACAAACCACTTCGTACCATTCACTCCCTGAGTTCGCGTAGGACCAACTACATCGGTGTGTACAATGTTCAGTGGGGTTCATTAGAGATTCGTCCACCCTTGGGAAATGGGACCGAGGTCCTTTTCCCCGTACACAAATATCGCATGCTGATATTCCTTTAATGTTATTTACATTCAATCCTTTTGAACATTTCTTTAATTGAATCAAATCTTTTGAATTTAAATGTCCTAAACGTCTGTGCCACAACTTGGCTACCGAACTCACTTCTACGTTATTTACAGAGTTTACATTCTCTTTAATATAGTACAAATCACCTGTGCGTTCTGCTTTTAAGATTACCTTGCCATCTTGGTTTCTTACTAGTCCAGAATCTTTTGTAAATGACACGGAGTGCCCTCTGTTTGTAATTTTTGCCACAGATACCAGGTTTGAGCGAAGGCCTGGTACGCACAGGGCATTCTCCAGTTTAATCCCTTTTTCCTTATTATTATTCAATACTGGGATCTGCACAGTACCTTTTCCATTTACCTCGCTGGTCATATGATTGGCCAAATTTATCTTTTCACCATTCGACATCTTTATGGATGAGAAATTTTTCTTATCTGCATACAAATGCGTTGTGCATCCACTGTCTAAAATCCAGTTGTTACTAGTCATCATATGTCCGTTTGAAGAAAAATTCATAGAATCAACAGCTGAATGAGATGCATAAAATGCAGCGTCATCAACATTATGTGATGAGTGTGAATTACTGAATGTATGCTTATACTTGCATTGTGGAGATTTGTGACCTAACCTTCCACATTTATAACATTTTATTTTTGTATTTACTTGTCGTTCAGTACGTGCATCCCTCTCAGACTGGTTTCTAAACTTCCAATTATTACTCTGGTTGTCCCTATTCTGTTTGTGTTTATATCTAATGTCTACGGCAAATGCCCCAGGAGACTCAATAGCTTTTGGCTTATCCCTATCCTCGCTTTCCTCAATTATTTTTGCTTTAAGTATGTCAGGATCAGGTAACTCATCCCGAGACTCGATCGCACATCTAAAATTTGTATAGCTACTTGGCAAACTATATAACAAGAGAATCGCAGCCATATCTGCATGTACGTCTATACCCATGGCAGCCAGTTTATCAACTGCATCAAAAAACTTATTTAAATGTTCTCTAATGTCCTCGCCTTCCGACATTCGAGACAAAGCCAACTGTTTAAGAAATATAGCTTTTCTCGCTGGTCCTTTAGAAGCATAGACTGACTCGAGTTTTCTCCAAATTTCATGTAAGGTTGCACATCCTCGAATTTGTTGTAACTCTTTTGGATGTATTAACAATGTCAATTCGGCGCGAGCCTTACGATCCGACTTCATCCATTTTTCTCGTGCATCTACTTCACTTACAGGCGGCATTGGTGTATCTCCACTTACATATTCCCACAACTCACCTTTAACTAGTAGAGCTTCTGCATGAATTTTCTAGGAGTCATAATTCTCCTTTGTCAATGATTCTACACGAAAGCTGTTCATCATCGACGACATCGTTATGTGTCTTATCGTAGAAAATTCAACAGGTTGACTGCGCGAACACGTGCCGAGATAACCTCTTTTCCACAATGTGAAATTATAACCAGACTATTGTAGGAACTTTATAAAAATGAAGGGGAGTCATCGGGAATCGAACCCGAGACCTTCGTATTACTAGGCACTGATCAGCGCCACTACGCCACGGCCCCTTCTTAGGCAACGTGGTTCTTAAGTTCCTCTTATGTTCTTTGATGGAGGCGCCCGATCCCACACTCGGCCCCCTCTACAGGAAATTCGCCCTCGAATTTCGTCTGTAGCTCAACTCACAACTCAACTGCAACACGCCCAACTTCACACCTTGAATTCGTGTCCCTCGTTGCCGACGGTTGTTTTCGCTTTAAGACGCACGACAATTTCACACCTTGAATTCGTGTCCCTCATTGTCGCCGTCTGTCTCATTTGCCTTCGTGTGGTTCGGCGCTGCCCTCCATCCCGGACGAGCCCCCAAATGTAGGAACTTTATAAAAATGAAGGGGAGTCATCGGGAATCGAACCCGAGACCTTCGTATTACTAGGAACTGATCAGTGCCACTACGCCACGGCCCCTTCTTAGGCAACGTGGTTCTTAAGTTCCTCTTATGTTCTTTGATGGAGGCGCCCGATCCCACACTATTATAATTCGCCTGGGCCCATAACCTGATGAGAATATAACTTTACACGGGGCATGCCAATAAATGAAGCAACAATATACACATGCTATAATTACTTATATTACTTTAATATTGATATACAACTGATATAAAAACGTTCGATGTGCGCTTTACATATACGTATTACATACTGGGTAGAGGAACTATACAGGGTGGCCCGGATCTCGCGCGGTATTTTTAAAAAAGGGGTAGCTGAGGTGATTCTGAACAACTTTTTCCTTGACCAAAATATTGTTTGAAGCTTCGTTTTTTAGTTATTAACGAAAAACATTGGCCAATGCGAGCGCCCGTATAGCGCGAGCTCAGTCACAATTGCGCGTGGCCGAGATTGGGTGCATCGAGGGGCAACGTACGGCAAATATTACAATCGTCTTACATTAAGAATAGTGCATAATTTTTCGTTATTCATCAATAACAATTTAATTAACAAGTCGTTTAATAACTGTTCCATACTTTTATTCGTTTTCCGAAACGAATAAAGTGTTTTATTAATTATGAAAAAAGTGTTTGGATGATTAATGATTAATGTTAGAAAAGGGTAGTTAAATAAACTTATCCATTCGACCGCGAATTTACCTGCTTCGACGGTGTCTTGCCATATGGTCATTGTACCGATCCTGACCTATCCTAATTTAAATTTAATTTAAATGCCACGTCCCGGCAATCGATACAGATCTGATTCGCACTTGTTTCCACACGCACATGACACACACATTAACTTTCGTAATGTTCGTAAGTGCGTGTCCTGTGCGTGTGGAAACAAGTGCGAATCAGATCGTATCGATCGCCAGGACGTGGCATTTAAATTAAATTTAAATTAGGATAGGTCAGGATCGGTACAATGACCATATGGCAAGACACCGTCGAAGCAGGTAAATTCGCGGTCGAATGGATAAGTTTATTTAACTACCCTTTTCTAACATTAATCATCCAAACACTCTTTTCATAATTAATAAAACACTTTATTCGTTTCGGAAAACGAATAAAAGTATGGAACAGTTATTAAACGACTTGTTAATTAAATTGTTATTGATGAATAACGAAGAATTATACACTATTCTTAATGTAAGACGATTGTAATATTTGGCGTACGTTGCCCCTCGATGCACCCGATCTCGGCCGTGCGCAATTGTGACTGAGCTCGGGCTATACGGGCGCTCGCATTGGCCAGTGTTTTTCGTTAATAACTAAAAAACGAAGCTTCAAACAATATTTTGGTCAAAGAAAAAGTTGCTCAGAATCACCTCAGCTACCCCTTTTTTAAAAATACCGCGCGAGTTCTGGGCCACCCTGTATATTAGAACAAAGGAAGTATCGCGACTATGCGCGCGCAATAATGGAACAAAAGAAATATAACTACGGCGTGCTTATTGCCGCGTAATTATGAGTCGTCCAACAAAACTACCGCTCTGATTTTGAAAGGTAAACTCCTAAGGCCAGCTCAGCGAGGACAGAAACCTCGCGTACAGCAAAAGGGCAAAAGCTGGCTTGATCTCGATGTTCAGTACGCATAGAGACTGCGAAAGCGCGGCCTATCGATCCTTTTGGCTAGAAGACTTTTCAGCAAGAGGTGTCAGAAAAGTTACCACAGGAATAACTGGCTTGTGGCGGCCAAACGTTCATAGCGACGTCGCTTTTTGATCTTTCGATGTCGGGTCTTCCTATCATTGCGAAGCAGAATTCGCCAAGCGTCGGATTGTTCACCCGCCAACAGGGAACGTGAGCTGGATTTAGACCGTCGTGAGACAGGTTAGTTTTACCCTACTGATGACTAGTCGTTGCGATAGTAATCCTGCTCAGTACGAGAGGAACCGCAGGTTCGGACATTTGGTTCACGCACTCGGTCCAGTGGCCGGTGGTGCGAAGCTACCATCCATGGGATTATGCCTGGACGCCTCTACGGCCGTATCCTTTCTAGTCAAAGGAGGCAACGATATATCTAGGAGTCTCGTATGGGTCGAAAGGCTCAAAACAATGTGACACTACTAGGTGGCCGGCCTTCGTGACTGGTCATCGCACGGGCCCCAGTTTGCCGTACGGGTTGTCTTTGGATCCGTCGTCGGGATCTCGCCGGACGACGTCCATGACGCTTCAACGGTCGATCATGGGTACTCCAAGTTCGACGTCGAGACTCGGAATCGTCTGTAGACGACATGGGTACCTGGCGGGGTGTTGTACTCGGTAGAGCAGTTACCACGCTGCGATCTGTTGAGACTCAGCCCTATGCTTGGGGATTCGTCTTGTCGGTTAGACGAGACCCCGAAACACAGTCGTGCGTTACATGAAGATCGGCGACGTGATCGTCGATCGCGTGTAACGGGGAAGAAGCGTTTCGATACGCGTCTTTCAGCGCGCGCGAGAAGCGTGCTCGAGAGGCGCGTCGTGGACGCGCGAAATAAATTTGTATTTCGTATACCATGTTGCGAAGCAATACGCAGCTGGCACTTGGTCGTATGTTCGACGAAAGCAATACGCCGCTGGCACTTGGTCGTATGATCGACGAAAGCAATACGCCGCTGCCACTTGGAAGTCAGCGGTGGACCCCGCAGGTGTGGACGCAATGTGATTTCTGCGCAGTGCTCTGCATGTCAACGTGAAGAAATTCAAGAAAGCGCGGGTAAACGGTGGGAGTAACTATGTAAGTAACTACAAGAGAGCTTAATGGGGGCAGTCCTACTCCCAGAACTAAAGGAATCTGCACTTCCGTGGCAGGCCGACTCGATTTGTCTGGTGAGTGGAAGAACTGGTAGGGGGTGCGAGGTACCTTTCTTTCTATCTGGCACCCCACGGCAATAGACCGTGAAGCACTGTCTAGGGGAAAATAGCCCCTTGCGCCTAGCCCGCATGACGTTGGCATCAACTTGTTGGTGTCAACTGTCGCAGCTATACACAGGGTCGGCGTGGTGGTTCGGCCCTGGAGTATTGCTTTGTGCGAAGGGTGCACATCTAGTACTAACGTTACGACGAATAGGCTAGGTGGGCGGTGTGGAGCGTTGGGGGCTCCGATTCATTAAGTTCATTCTGCGAAACCAGTCAACTGCGGGAGAGCAGCCACGGACGCTACGTCTGCGAAGGTCCTCGCGGCCATTAGCAGGCGGTCGACAAAGGTAGGGGCAGTGAGGTGCACACTGCAAGGAGAGTGCCGACCCCTCCTATCCGAGCTAGATGGGTGGATGGCATACCGGCTAAGGAGTACGAAGTATGGTAAAAGAGAATGGAAGAGAGGAAGCGTTCTATAAAATGGTACAATGTGCCACCTCTCCGTCTAAAAGCATAAATGGGGCCAAAGGTGCCTGGGCACTGACACCCACCTAGGTGTTAGTGGATCAAGCCCCAACTAAGAACGGGAAAGTGCAGAGAACGGAGACGCAATAGCCTATGGCCGGTGTGTCGTTCGCCCATCTGGATAGTTTAGCACCCACGAATAGGCAACTCTTATGGACATGGCTAGGGCACGACTAGGAAACTTAGCATAGATCTCAAAAAGAATAAATCTAGTAATGGATAGTTTAGCAGAAGATGAAGCCTCGGACGCAGAGGGCCTCACTCCCGGGGCCTCTGTGGCGGACTTGTCCGCTTTGGATGGTGGGACTACTGATGACAACCTTGGCACTGTACCTGGAACTGAGATGGCACAAACAATTGATATGCCCCTGGAAGGTGCTTATATTACGTGCAATGTATGCTCGAGCAAAGGGCTGGAAAGGTGCTTCATGTGTGCAACAGAATTCGACATCCACAGAAACAAGGAACACCCCCAAAGCAGAATAGCATGGAAGTGCATCCCATGCCAGAAGAGCTTCGAGAAGCTCCATGGATGGCATTGCCACTTCTCCCGCTGCAAAGGCTTGGAGGAAGAAGCAGCAGGGGGTGGATTGGAATTTGCGTGCACAGGATGTAGAAGCACCTTCCAGACCCAAAGAGGCCTGTCGCAGCACGAGAGACATAGGCACCTGCTTGAAAGGAACGAAAAGAGAATTCAAGCGGGTGCCGGCAGAAGCAGCAGCAGACCAAACAGACGAGTCCCCGTCTGGTCTGCAGAAGAGGCAGAACTCCTCGTTCAACTGAACGAAATATACAAGAATGCGAGGTATCCCAATGTAGCTATTAGGGAATTTCTGCCAAACAAGAGTCTCCAACAGATTAGCGACAAGAGAAGGCTCATAGCACCACGGGGGCGAAGGGCAGAAGTCGAAGCAGTGGCGGCCACTAGCCCAACACGAATACCCGCCAGTGAGGATCATCAGGAGGCGGGCCAAATAAACCCAATCCAAGAGAATTGGGGGGAAGCATTCCGGGAGGCGATACGAGCCTGGCGACTAGATGATGATCACCCACTCCGAGCGCTCGAGGTTGAAATAGAGGAATTAGGTAGCCAGGGGGAAATAAGGAAAGAACAAGTAGATGTAATAGTAGCAGCGATGACGGAGAAACTGCTACAAGGGTCCCCGGAAGGTCCCAGCAGAAGGAAAGGAAGGAGAAGAGTACATAGAATAGGAATAGGAGGGCACACGGAAACGAACAGGGAATCAGGAATAGGTGTAGGAATAGGAGTAGGGGCACAAGGCAGAATAGGAAAGGGTACGAGTTGGGTAGATACCAAGAGATGTATAAAGTGTGCCCTAAGAGATTAATAGACATGGCCGTAGCGGGGAGAACCCTAAATACGGAAAAATCCGTAGAAACCCCAAGAAAAGAGGACGTAAGTCCTCTATACCAAGGCTTATGGGAAATCGAGGGACCCCAAATTGAGCAGGGAATGTATTGCTGCAAAGGGGAAACAGTCCCAATGACAGAAATCTGGTCCCCTGTAACTGTGGACGAATTAACGAAAAAGATGAGGAAAATTAAGAACCACACAGCGGCCGGTGTAGACGGTGTGACTAAACACCACCTCCGGGCTAATGGGGCGCTGCGAGTGATGGCAAAGCTCTTCAACCTGCTGATGCTGAGCCGAGTATACCCTACGAGGTGGAAAATTCATAGAACCACGCTCATCCCAAAAGCAGGGAAAAGTATGACAAAAGCCAGCGACTGGAGGCCAATTACAAAAGGGTCGCTGATAGGAAGGGTATACTCGGCGATGATAGACAGGAAATTGAGAAGCAAGATAAGTCAGCATCAGCGGCAAAAGGGATTCACGCGGCAGGATGGCTGCAAAAACAACATAGCCATCCTCAGCAGCGCCCTAAACAAGATTAAGGAAAAAGAAGGAGGTATAGTGACTGTTGTCGATGTATCAAAAGCGTTTGATACCATTCCCCACAGTGCAATAGGGGGCTGTTTAGCAGCAAAGGGGGCCGCAGCAGCCATCAGTCAATACATAGAGGACATGTATGATGGCTGCCAAACACGAATGAACTGTAAGGACCAACAAGTAGTTGAAGTAATGCTAAAGAGAAGAGTTAAACAGGGAGACCCGTTATCGCCATTGCTATTTGTTGAAGGAATATATTATATGAAAGAACACTTTAAGATTTATTACATTAAAGAATACATCCACTGGTGGCGATCGCGTTCGATCAACTGACTGGGTCGCGAGGCGCACGCAGAGAACAAAGAAACAAAAGAATCACGCGCAGCAAGCGTCGGTAGCGCCTACTCGCGTGTAGTTCGTATAGGAACAAGATGAATGCATAGTTTATTTCCAACACTATTTAATCTAGCAATAGAGCCTATCATAGAGGAAATTGACCAGACGGCGGAGGGCATAGCCCTGGGAGATGAGAGAGTGTCGGTACTGGCGTTTGCTGACGATCTGGTACTATTAGCGAGAAACCAAGAACAGGCAAAAAGACAGATTAATATGTTGACGGAGTTTCTATACAAGCTAAGAATAAATATCTCAGTGGAGAAATGCTCCACATTCGAGATCGTCAGCAAAAACAAAACGTGGCACCAGATAAACCCCGGATTACAAATCGGGGATAGTAGTGTTCCATACATTGACCCGGGAAGGGTAATGGAATATCTTGGTGTCACGGTTGGACCGTGGAAGGGCCTGAGCCGGGTAACAAGCAAAGAAATAGTCGAGGCAGCACAATGCATTAGTAGGATGGGACTCAAACCTGACCAAAAAATAAACTTAATCAGAACGCACCTCCTACCTAAGTATATCCACAAGCTAGTTGCAAATCCCCAGCCCCTAGGAACACCTCGAGAGATCGATCAAGAAGTGAAACAAATACTTAAGAAAATCCTGCACCTCCATCCGTCCACGACGGATGGGGTGCTATATACGAGTAAAGGACATGGGGGCCTGGGGATAGAAAGAATTGAAAATATCGTGATAATCGCCAAAATAAGGAACGCCGTCAAAATGAAAGAGTCCAGTGACACGGCAGTGCAACTAGCTTTGGAGG
The DNA here is from genome assembly GCA_963583965.1 of Nomada ferruginata. NCBI lineage: Eukaryota > Metazoa > Arthropoda > Insecta > Hymenoptera > Apidae > Nomada > Nomada ferruginata. The sequence continues at coordinate 8,246,643 of OY757222.1, forward strand.
GGCAAGAGTCAATTGTGCAAAGCTATGCCTCGGCTGTAGGCCTCGAGTGGCCAACAACCCATGATAGAATTGAGGAAGTGCGAAGGGCCCTGCGGAAAAAAGATACGGACAAATGGATAGGTCTCATCTCCCAAGGGCAAGGTGTTAGGGAATTTCTCGGGGACAAAATAGGAAACACATGGTTATACAACCCCGAGCTGTTGAAGCTGTCAAGATATCTAGATGCAACAAAGCTAAGAACCAACACGTTCGGAACACGAGTCGTGTTGCATAGGGCAAGAAAGGAGAGGGAGATAATGTGTAGAAGGTGCCAAGTCCAGGTCGAGACCCTGCGACATATTCTAGGCAATTGCACCCACACTAAGCCCAAGAGAATTAAGAGGCACAATGAGATCTGCAATCTCATCAAAGATAACGTGCCAACACACTGGGCGGTATTCCCGGAACCCGAAATAAGCATTAACGGAGATCTCAAGAAACCCGATCTGGTTATAAAAGACCAGAGCAAGGTTTTCGTAGTAGATGTCACCGTAAGGTACGAAGATAAAGAGAATCTCCGTAATGCTTATCAAGAGAAAAAGAGGAAATATAAGGATACCGCCGAGTACTTTAAACAGAAATCGAACAGTGTAAGGGCAGAAGTTCTACCAATTGTAGTGGGATGCAGGGGAGCTATGCCGACAAAAACTAAAGAAAATATGAAAGTCCTAGGGCTCGGCACTAGACATTGCCTGACGGCTTCAGTTATTGCCCTCCGATCGTCGCTAGAGATGGCAAATGAATTTATTGACTATGATCACACGAGGTGATCAGTATATCCACGATATAATTGATTAATAATCACTTAGTTCTTTCAGGTAACTGTAGCTGTACGGCGCTACCCTGAAACTCCACCTTCTTTTTAACGGAGGTCGGATGATCGGGGTAGTATGTCTCAGGTTGGGACTGCCGGAAAGCTACTACAATAATTTATACACATGACGAAGCGCAAGCAAGACGAGAAGTTTTTAAACAATAGACGAAGCAGCTGCCAGCAGATACAGTATTTATTAGCCCGTCTTGGCCTTTACATCAAGCGGTGCGAGTTCTATTATACTATTGTATAGTAGGGCGCGGGGCGGGCTCTATGCATGGAGATCCCGGAGCGGCGCCTTCGCGAGGCCTTCCCTGACAACACACTTCGGTGTGGCTAAGTTCGCCTCCTGTAAGGGTTCCCGTTCCTAATTTTTCCACGAACCGCGGGCAGGTCTCATAGCAGTGAACACTAGAAAGTAGGCCCGTATTTATCTATTTATTCTTTCTTATTGTTATTGTTGTTAACTAGGTTTAGGAACACCTAACGTGCTGGTGTCAAATTCGCGAGGAAGTATACATGGTTGCAAAACCAAGTACAGGATGTAGGGCACCAGTGTATACTGGTGACGGGATTGACGAGCCCGACTTACCCGAGTTGGCCCACTCCAAGGATCTTCGGTCCCATGCGCCGGACCCCCGCCTTAGGGCCGGAGTGGGTCGGTGTTCGGGATTTCCTGGATGTCCGGGGGATGCTGGAGCCCCAGGGCTCCCCGACACGGCGGGTTGCCAGCCCGTCGCGTCGTTCACTCTACAGGCCCAAACACAAGAGAGAGACCATACAATCTCCGGCGGGAGCCTCGGCCCGCCGGACCTGTAGAGCAGGCCCCGTCCCTGCACCCCCACCGACGCGACGACGTGCCCCAACCCGTCGTCCGCCGGCCCCTGTTCCACCCACCCAGACCCCACCATCATGGTCACCACCGACCACCAGTGGTGCAGACCTGGGACCCGTAGGGGTGCGCAGTCCGCGTCTGGGCATCATATGCCCAGACTGTGACCGCTCCTTCCTATCCCGTATCGGGTTAGGAGTCCACCGACGTCGCATGCATCCGGATCAAGCGAACGCGGAAGTCAACGTCGAACGAGTGAAAAAGCGTTGGAGCGCAGAAGAACTGCGCTTGATGGCGACAGAGGAGGCGCTGGCCGTCCTGCGGGGAGTGCGATTCATAAACCAACACCTTCTGGAAGCACTCCCCGTAGCACGCACCCTGGACGCTATTAAGAGCGCGAGGCGTGGAGCGGACTACAAAGCACTTGTAGTCCAAGCGCTCCACGACCTCGAGGCGTCAAGGGAGGCTGACGACGGCAACAGTGACAGCGACTCCTCCTCTCGCTCCACCACTGAAGAACTCAGTGACCTATCACAGTGGAGCGAAGGTGTGTCCGAACCGATTCCATCAACGAGTCAGACCCACCCTCCATCACCTCCTTCGACGCGGGGGAGTGATACCCCGCACAACGGATTTCCTTCGATTATTCGGGAGTTAATCCCCATAGTCGAAGGGGTCCGGGCGTTCAGCGCACACATTCTCGTGGGGATAGCAAACAACCTTCTCCACGGGGGTGATGTGGAAGCTGAGCTCTGTGCGTGGGTCCGGGAAGTTGTCTGAACTGCATGCGCGCCAAAAGAAAAGATATTAGTCATCAGATTAGGAGTAAGACGTGTCCGGAGTTTCTAAAGTATTCGGAGATTTTTAAGTCGAGAATAAAATGCAGCTAAATATCGGACAAATAAATGCTCAACGTTTCTCAGCTGCTGCTACTGACAAGGGAAGGACCTCAATTGTCCGACTTCGATTTTTACGAGATTTTGTAAGATGATACTATATAGGCCCCTAATGATAGGTGTCAAATATTAGCTTCAGATACTCAATAGTTTAAAAGATATAAACAATTAAAGATGCGTACCTGTCTTTATGCCATGCGTATAAATAGATTTATATAAAGTGTGATGGCGCAGTGTGATAATTCGAAGACTCGTACGACGAGAGTCCTGGGTTCGATTCCGCCCAAGTATACTTTTTTTTCATAAGTTCTACTATCTACAGATCGACGATATTTATTAAGAACTGTATCTTCCACGAATAGAAAATGCTACATATAAAGAAATATTGTATCGAACTTATTAATAAAGCAAATTTCAATACTATACTAATAGTATCTTTTTTAAATTATTATCTAAAGGATGAGAACTTTTTATTGTTATTAGTCATTCTTTTTTATTTGTAGCGTGTACGATGCAATCACAATAAAGTTGAAAAAAAAATATACGTGGCCGGAATCGAACCCAAGACTCTCGTGGTACGAGTCATCGAATTATCACACTGCGCCATCACTTTATATAAATGTGTTTATACGCATGGCATAAAGATAGGTACGCATCTTTAATTGTTTATATCTTTTAAACTATTGAGTATCTGAAGCTAATATTTGACACCTATCATTAGGGTCTATATAGTATCATCTTACAAAAGCTCGTGAAAATCGAAGTCGGACAATTGGG